>JAODAL010026617.1:0-56433 GCA_025379985.1 Phyllomedusa bahiana | reverse complement strand
GTTAAAAAATTTTTCCCCCGGGAAGGGGGTAGATTATATTTTTCCCCCAGCAGGTATTGGGATTATGGTCCCCCACGGGTTTAGGAAATTATGTTCCCCATGCAGGTCTAGGAAGATTATAGGTCCCCCAGCAGGTATAGGTAGATTTATGTCCCCCAGCAGGTATAGGTAGATATAGTCCCCCACCCTGCTAAGGCTAATTAAAATAAAAACTGACCTTCTCACCTTTTCCCGCTGCCCCCTGACGATGTCGCTGCTACCGGTCTCTGTCTTTAGGCGGCGTGACTTCACCAGGCCGTGCAGGCAGCGTGATGACGCTCACGCCGCTTGTGCTGCGTACTCCGATGAGCCTGCTTGCACACATACAGTTAGTCCCGGCACCGCTGCCATCACCGATCACCAAGGTCCTAAGCAAATACCTTAGCGATCGTTATCAACTTAGGACCCTGACGATCGGCAGTGGTAGATGGTGGCGGCGCCGGGGATGACTGTCCTCATCAGTGGCTGTAGTTCAGTTCATAATTACAAATATTTTATATATTTTATAGTATTGGGAAGAAAGGTGATTTCACACGGCCAATTTGCATCTGCTCTCAGATAGGGCCATAAACCACCCAACTACTTTAAGTTCATGATCATAAGGCTATGTTCACACGGCTTAAAATGGGCCGTATTTCGGTCCGTAATTACGCGCCGAAGTGCGCAAATTACGGGCCGAAAATGGCCCATTCATTACGGTAATTCACAGTTCTCATAGGCGGGGAGATAATTGACATGTGAATTACTAGCGCTGGCAATTCAAGTCAATGGGCCGGCGAAGTGCCGGCCCCCCGCTCACTCCCCCACTCCCCCCCCCCCCGCCCTCGTCCACACGGCGTAATTGCGGGGCGTAATTACGTCCCGCAATTAAGCCGTGTGAACATAGCCTAAAAGTAATTCTAGAGCTGTAGTGGTTTTTTTATTTCACTGTAGCAAAGGGCCCCTATTTTTCCTTTGTAAAAATGTTTCGTTCTAGTGATAGAATTGCGGGAATAGAATCTACGCCAAAATTCCACAACAAAGTGCAATATAATGTTAATCCAGTCTGTGCTGTTTTAATGCGTTTTATATACATTACAATGTGTAACTTTTTCTGAATTTAATCTTTTTAAGGCTAATTGTGTGACTCTGCAGTATGGGAGTATTCTGGATGCTGGTACCTGGGTTGTGCAGAATTGTTATCTGAACAAAGGATATATCTGCCAGAAATATACAGGTAAGTATAGACAGGTTGCTTGATGTTGATGTTGGTGCTATTGAACAGCCAGGCCTGGATGTGATTGCAAGCTCAGCAATTCTGATCAGTTTCTGTTTGCTATAAGTCATGTAGAATAGCCGACTACCTGACTTTTGGATGCCACAATAATGACTAGTTGTACTTGCCACAGCAATTTTTTTAGACATAAATTCTATTGGTTATTGCTCTAATACTCCAAAGCCACAACCATTTGTGATTTAAAGGGATGTTCCCATCTCAGACATTTAAGGCATATCAATAGAACATGCCATAAATGTCTGATAGGTGTAGACTATAGCTCTGGGACCTGCACCTTTTTTAGGAAGGGGCCCAATAACAGCTTACAGCTCAATGGCTGGACAATAGACTAATCCCAGTAGGAAGCCACATTGCTACTTGGAATAAATATAACAGGTTCAGATAACTAATGAGCAGTAGCTCACACACCCAACCAATAGTAGGGCAACTGAAAGATAAAAAAACTGAACATTGGGTAGGTACCAGTTCACACCAGTGTGCAAAAAAACCACAATATCATAAGGACAAACTCCACAAATGCAAAAATACTAAGACAACCACCCACACCCTACCCTATACATGAGGGGGGTGGTTGCTGGTATTAAAATTGCATATAGATAAAGTGATACAAAGGTGTCACTTGTACAGTTACGCCTGGTGCACCATGCTGGCTTACAATCTATGACGCTTCTAATATTAGATTGGGCGGGCTTCCCAGCACATTTCAGGTGTCCAACACAAAATACTGACATCCTTTGTTCCCCAGTATTAGGGGAAAAACACATACCAGAAAAAGGAATGGACCCCCTAAAGTTCTCCATGTAGAATGGTGAGGTGGTCATGCATGCACGCTACTCTCAGTTCATTTCAGTGTAAGTTCTCAATTCGGCAGAGGACATTCACTCAGCAGTATTCCCATTGAAGAAAACAGAGTGCTTCCCATGCGCATCCTCCTCTTCATTCTCTGTGGCCGTCTCATTACCATTTATTAAAGTCTAAATTCCACCATTACCTGTATGTTTTTGGAGCGTGAGTACCCATAGGAAACCCACTCAAACACAGGAAGAGTATGCAAATCATGCAAACATTGGGCTTGGTGGGAGTTAAACCCAGGACCCCAGCGCTGCAAGATAACAGAGTCAACCACACTGCTGTCCTTCACCTAATCTGGAAGTTAAAGGATGGGAATAACCCTTGACTCTCAAAAAAATGGTGGGGCAGATTTATCCATATTGTCGAACTATTAGAAAGTGTAAACTTAGACCAGACAGTCTTTCAATGCGCAATATTTATTATATATATTATAGTATTGATAAATCTGGTGTAGGTTAGATGTAACAAGTCGGAACATGGGTGCAGTCTGGTCCCCTCTTCTGGTACACTGCCGGGGACAAGTGGCACCATGGTCCGTTTGCCGGGCCGTGTTCTCGCTCGTACTGCCAGCAGGCTAAGTTACCTAGCCGTGCTCCTACTCTTCCATCCTCCTCTGCCGGCCGCTGCGCGCGTGACCCTGAGCCTCACCTACTGCTTTAAAACTTTCCTCACCATCACCAACTACCCAACCTGGGACTAATGCTCTCAAAATGATCTCATCCCCAAATAAAGACACCACTCCAGATTGGACAGATTGGCCACAGCAGCCATTTTATTAACAGAAACGATTAAAGCAAAGAATCGTTTAAATCATTAACCATATGTTGTAGAAAAAACACGACACCATAGAAAAAAGCGATGGGGTTGTAAAGGTCCTTGAAGCTAAACCGGTCTGGTGACTTCTTGAACTCTTTCATGCCATATTTCCCTCAGTCATCACCCCTGGCTCGAGCGAACCATAAGCCACCTCTGGTTACTACCACCTTTGTTTTGAAACTGCTCCTAGAGACACCAACCTGAAGAGCCCCTCACCTTTTTTAGACCAATCCGTAACTTAAGATTGGAAACCCATAACCAGTTATGACTACCCCCACCACCTTCACAACAGCTCCAAGGACCCCTCACCACCACATGAAACCTCATGCATGTGCCGCACCCCACAGCTCCAAAGCTCTCTCAACCCCATCACAAAGCCCCAAGATCCATAGATCTAACCCCACCACATTGAGGTGCACCCCATCGTCCCTCCAAAAATTCCCCTCACCCGCTTCCAAGTCTTCATGGCAAACGAAAATCCCGCCATTCCTTTCCACAAACACCCCCACGGCCCTATTCAGCGGGATGCGAGCTCGGTTCAACCATGCTACTGACGCGGCACCCCGTAATCATGCCCGGGAGCAAGAACCACAATCTCAACAGATCAAAACGGACATCCCGAACAAATTCCCTCAACGGGGGAAAACCCAAGTCATTCCCTCCGAAAAGAAGAACTAGGATGTCCGGAGCCCAATCTAACGCAGCACACTGGTGAAACTCAGGCAACAGCACGTTCCACCGCATACCTCTAAAGCCCAGCCACTGGAGCACCGCCGTTTCTCTGGACACCCCCAACTGTCGACCATTTGGCCGCAAATCCAAACCTACAGAGCCCCAATAGACAAACTGCTGCTCAAAGATCCACACTAGGCACTGACCCCGTGCTGCGGAGAGAGGGGAAAGAAGCGGAATGATACAAAGATAAACATGTAACAGAAAAAACACTCAAAGCACATGGACATAAACACACAGAACAAATATACCCCCCTTTGCCTACACCCCACCCACCTGAGCCACATGCGGATGAAGATATAAACGAAATCGTTCCAAATCCCGACAGCCTATCCTACGAACCACCTCAGTGCCGAGCCCCAAACCAGCCACTTCTGTGGCCGCCCCAATTCTAAAGGAATGAAGTGCAAATTGACCAGATTCCAACCCCCAAGATTGTAAGCATTTGCATAAGACTACAGTAAATTGATACCATGATAAGTAAGACCCATCAGTGTGACGCAGCAACGGTCCGTCTCTTCCTGGTTGTCCTTACCGATAATCCCTAAAACACTGCACCAGGCACATCACCGCCCCAACTTGCGTGCCTAATGACACTTTCTTACCCCTTTTGGACTTATTTGTTTTCGACTTCCATATCCAGAACTCCAGGCCATGCCCTGAAAGCCACACATCATTGGACAACAAACCTCCCCCATTGCACTTACTCGGACTGATCAATTCCTCTACCCTTAATGCCCCAAAAAATGTCAATGAATAGGTTAACCGAAATAACACAACCGGACCCAATTCCTGACCGATTCTCTCCAGCAGTGAGAAGACAATCGGCCACTGCCCAAGCCAGCCAGGTCAACTCTGCCAACGAATCTCTGAATAACTTGCCCGCCATGGTCATACCAAGGTCCACAGATGCTTGCGACACTCCACTCCTTCGATCGTGGCACCCATAGCCACAGCCTGGAAACGGTCCCATTGCAAATGAGGCAAAGCATCAGCCACAACATTCTGAACTCCCTGGACATGCTCCGCTACCACTAACAAATTCAGATCCAAACAACGGAGAATCAGGTGACGAAGCAATTTAAAGGGGTTTTGCCACGATGTAATGTTGACGTGGGTTCCTCCAAAATGGGTATTTAATCACTTTTCTAAATATATTTGATTAAAAAAAATTCAGCCTAAGAGAGCTCCAGGCTGCCTTACCTTCCCTTAGTTAATTAAAAGCATGCACTAGATACGACCAGGCAGAATGACAGGAGCTGCTGGCCGGGGTTGCGCAGAGAACACTTCTTATCTGATGAGAGGGAGCTGAAGAAGCTTTCAAGGCACCGGGTAGAAATATGTTGTGTTTTGTATACAGAATCCACTAGTTGTAGTGCGATTATCTGAGTAGATCCCTGCTTTATCTGATGACAGGGAACATGAAGGAGCTTTCAAGAGGCTGAAGAAGCTTTCAAGCTGCTGTGGAGAAAGCTGTTGTCGTTTGTATACAGAATCCACTAGTTGTAGTTTGATTACTTGAGTGAACATTTCACACGATCCCTTATGCAGGGCTCTATACTCTGGCTGTCTCTCTCTCTCTCTCTTAGCTCAGCATTGCTTTGTTTACCTTTGCTTCTTAGCAGATAAGGCACGTCCTGGCAAAACCCCTTTAATAACTGGAGGAAAAGAGGCCAACAAGGAATTAATAGCTTGCACCACCCCTAAGTTGTCACAGTAGAAGCACACCTTCTTATCCTGTAACCGCTTCCCCCAAACTTCTACCGCTACCACAATGGGAAACAATTCCAATAGTGTTAAATTGCGCACCACGCCAGATTCCACCCATGACAATGGCCAGCAAGCCACATACCAATCGCCTTGGCAATATGCCCCAAAGCCCTCACCCCCCACTACATCAGTGTGGATGCCACTTAAAAACTTGTACCCCCTTTGCCAAATTTAAAAATAACTGACCATTGTAACGATCCAAAAACTCTTCCCACACTCAGACCCCCTTCTTCCTAAAAAATGCAATTAATGATGATGTCAACCCCCCCCGGGTAGCTGCCCCGCCTAAAAAAAACCCTACCCTTCGGAATAATTCTACAAGCAAATTTACCCTTTCCCCACAAAGATAAAGCCCCAAACGGGATCTTTTAAAAAAACCGGCCGAAAACCCTCCACCCTGAACCGAAAATTATCCTCTGGCAAATGACACTCCAAACTTTCGGAGTCTATACAAATTCCCAGAAAATTAAGGCACGTGGAAGGGCCCTTCGTTTTTTCTTGTGCTAATGGAATCCCAAACCATCCCCCCCCCTTCACAACCAAAATTTCCCACACGTAGGTCAGCAGGCTACACACAAAAAACCGTCTAGAGTGAATCAACACAGATCCCAAAAAACGTCCTTAACAACCCCCTCCAGAAACTAACTAAAAGCTTCAAAATAGGCACAGGAAATAGAACAGCCCATCGGCAAGCATCTATCCACAAAGAACAAATCCAGCCAATAACACTCACAAAACCCCTTTACTGTCAGAGAAATGCAAAAATTAAACCCTCCACCCCCCTGTAATTTAGCATCCTCCCCTCCCAAAAACCCCTTTAAAAGGGGCCCCTTGTATTAAAACCCCCGGGGTCTCCCCCCTTGGGGAAAGCCATTGGCCCCCGGGCTACTAAAATGGCCCGGGGGCAAAAATTAGCTTGGGGCCCCCCCCCGCCGACTTTGTCTGTGGCCTATACTTTTTTAACAAAAGTTTCCCCATTTGACATGGGGGGATGTTGCGGGGACAATACAAAATTATGGGGATTGAAAGGGGAAATTTTCCAATATAAAAAATTCATTCATTATACCGGCCGCTTTTTCTGGTGATGCTGCAAACCCCCGTGCTCCCAACTGTAAACCCAAAATAATATTATAATTGTACTATACCCAAACATAATATTATATATTATATATAAAATATATAAAAAAAATTATATATATTATACACATTTGTACATATAAGGGAGCCCCACTTACACCGTTCCGATTACATCTTCCCCCTAGTTACAAAAGGGGAAATTTTGGGGGTCTGGGCCCTTTTTTTATTTCCCCAATTAAACGTGGAACTCAAGGCCCCAAAGCCATAGCGCACAAAGGGGAAAAAAAGGGAAATCTTTGAAAGGGAAAAGACGCAAAACAAATTTAAAAAACCCCTTCCCACTATCAAAAAGAAAAAAAAAACCCTTTTTTCAGGGTCATACCTGTTTCCACTTATACAAATTCAACTTTTAAAAACAAAACCCACAGTCCCCCACCCGTTTGTAACCCGGATGCCTCACACACACAAAACTTAATATATTAATTAAATTTATAATATTATATATAACAACACACCCCCACACCTAAAATACACACAAAACATTTTAATATATTATAAATTTTTTATAATAATAACACACACACTACACAACACAAATTATACCACACATAATTTAACACATATTAACCCTTTCACTCATGAGTACCAAAACATAAACACAACACACACAATTGTAATAAAAATGTAGTGTGTGTATTTTAATTTTTTTTGTAATAATATATATATAAAATTTATAAAAAATTATATATATAAATTTTATTGTGACTTTTAAAAGCTTGGGGCGTGTGACGTTTTAGGCAAGAAGACTAATTCCAGGTGCAGCAAACAGAAAATGCAAAGTGCAAGGCTGCACAAACACAAAAAAAACAAAACGCCTGCCCCTGGGGTTAGCAACAAGACCCCTAACTGACGTTGTAGTTTTCCCCGCTGGTTTTCCAGCAGTCCCCCCAAGGTTAAAAGGGACCCAAGGGGTTTTAACCACCTAGTTCTTACCTCGGGTTTTTAAAACCCAGGTAAACCCCGGATGGAGTAATGGGGATTTGAGACCCACCCTGCTCTTGTCACCCCCAAAATAAAAGGCCGCCCCGGGAAAAATGGCTAAAAGCCATACAAACCCCTTTTAATGTTTAAAAGGGTATTTACAGTTTTTGTACTGTGACTCCATAAATTTTTGCCCTTTCTTTTTCCCCCAAAGGCCCCAACCTTGGGGGAAATTTTGTCGGGAAAAAATCGGGGGTTTCACGCAAAGGCCCCGGGGGGGTTTGGGATGTATAAAATTGAAAAACCTTCCTGCTTTTTGCCCCCTTTAATATTTCCCCCCCCTCGCTCAGATGATGGGGGGAGCACCTTGTCCCCCCGAAACAATTTATTTCAGATAACGGTTCGTTTTTTGGGGGGGCCCCGGAAACCGGTGTTCTACACAGAACTTAAAGCCAGTGGGGCCCGGGGAACCCCCTTGGGTAAACCCTCGCATTTTCCCCTTTTTTTTTGGGGCCCCAAACCATTAGGGGGAGTGTTTCCTTTGATAAACCCTAAACTGCCCCCAAACCAAAAGGTAAAAACCTAAAGCAATCGTTTCCCCATTTTAAAGGCCCAAAAAATTTCCCCTCTTTACAATTGAAAAATTTTTTTTTGGGCTGCCAATAGCTTCCGGCTGGGGTACCCAGGGGTTTCTTTTCCCCCCTTAACCCTTTGGGACAAAAATCCCCCTAAGCAAATTCTGGGGCTTTCCGTTTGCACCGGAAAATTCCCCCCAAAAAAAAATTAGGGGGGGTAAAATACAGGCTCTTAAAAAAGAACCTCCTTGGTTTTTTGGAAGGTTGTGGGTTTGGGGTTCCATTTTACTAGGGTTTGGATTTTGCCCCCTTTGGGTTGAGATCTGTGAGGGGGGGGCAGTAATTTTTGGAAAACCCCGGGCACAAACCCCCCTTTTTAAAAACCCTAAATGCCCGGGGAAGGCTTAATCCTGTTTTTTTGGGACCAGGTTGAAAACATTTAAAAATTTGGCTTCGAGTTGTCTCCCTGGGGTTTTTTTCCCCTTTTAAAAAAGATATTTTTCCCAAAGGGGTAGGGCCTCCTCTACCCCTATCGCTCCTTTGTGGTTGGCCGTTAGACCCGGGCCCCCCATCGGGGTCGGGACCGTTGCATTTTAGCCGAGGGGGAATCCCAAAACGGCGCTGTGATCCCCAAAACTTTTCCGGTTTTGGGGGGTCTGCGTAGTTTTTTTTCGGTTGCAGGATAAAATGTCCTTTAAACCCTCAAAAGGGGTCCCCCGGGGCCCCCAGGGAAAAACCAAAAAAGGGGAAAAAACCCGTACTGGAAGTGTCCCCTGGGGGGGAAAAATCCCCGTTTTCCCCTTGGGCCCCTGTTTGTGAGGGGGAACCTGCCAATCCCCTTTGGTGGGGGTCTAAGGGGGGTAATATCCCTTTCGCTTTTCCCAATTCTGTCACTGTGGGAACCCTTTGGGGCAGGGGGTAGGATCGAATTTGGTTCCCTTTCTTTTTAACTTGGGAAGCATTAAAAAAACCCGAAAAGCCCCCTTTTCTGGTTTAGGAAAAAACCCACGATGGGTTTGGACCACCCATTTGGGGGACTTCCTTTTTCCCCCGGGGTACCTTTTTCCCTTCCCTTTCTTATAAAAAGGCTTGCCTTTTGGGCCCTTCGGTCCCCTTGAGGCTCCAACCCCCACCTTTTGTTCCAGGCTGGGTTTGAAAATTTGGCCGTTGGTTGAAATTTTTGGCCAGGCAGTTCGGGAGAAAAACCCCTGGGTTTCCTCTGTTAGAACCCCCTGACCATTGTCTCTGGCCCCCTTTAAAAAAGGACGGGGGTTACGGGGGTGGAAATTTTTTTGGGCCCCCCCCTGACCCCCTTTTGCGGGCCAAACCAGGCTTTTTCGGTTTCCCGGGGGTTTTTTTGGGATGGGGTTTAATTTGGTAAAGGGGGTGGGGTTTTTTTTTCCCGGGGTTTGGAAAACCTTGTAATTCCCCTAAAACCCCCCGTTCACGGATCTCTTGGGGGGCCTTGAATTTTGGTAGAAATTTGCTCTTACTTTTGGTTTACTTTTTGAGCACCCTGTCCCCCGGGTTTGAAAAAAAACCTGACTCTTGCGTCCTGTTGAAAACCCGGGGCCCTGGGCTTCCGGGGGCCCTGTACTTGTTCCCCCTTTTACAATAGGAAATCCTGCCGGGGTTCCGTCCTGCAAAATCAGCTTTGGGCCTATGACATTCTGAAAAGGGGTTTCCTCTTGCTCCCAGGTTTCTCTGGCTATATCCAGGAGCCCTGGGGGATGCCCCCATATAGCTAGTTTAAAAAGGGGGCGAAAACCCCCGTGGATGCCTGGGGGGAATTTTCCGGGATGGAAAATAAATGGGGCCCAAAAGGGGGGTTCCCAACCCCTTCCTTCCTTTGGGTCCAATTTTTTTTTAAATCCCCTTTTAAAGGTTTTTTTAAAAAGCGCCCCGACCAGCCATCGGTAGGGGATGGTACAAGGAGGTGCGAAAGGGGGCAATCTTTACAGGGGGCCCTAGGTTTCTTTGGTTCCCTTTGGGAAACAAAAAGGGGGTTCCCCCTGTTTGGGTTTAGGATCCCCTTTGGGGGATCCCGGTCCCGGGTAATAGCGGAAACAACCCCCTAGCTATCATTTTTAGAGGGGGGTTGTTTCTGGGGGGTACAGCTCGGGATAGCGGGGGGGCGAAATTTAGTACGACCAAAAATATTCTGGTCCCCAAAAAACCCGATTTAGGGGGGGGGGCCCAACCAAAATCCATGCCAATCCGCCCAAAAATGGTCCCTCTAAAAAATGGGGAGGGAACCAAGGGAAACTCCGGAAATGGGGTTAGGGGCCCATGGCCCTGAAACGCCGGCGGACGCCCGGGAATCCCCCGGGATTGTAGATCCCGGGGCCGTAAAGTTCCCTCCACCCCCCCCGGGGGTTTTCTCCCCCCCAAAAAGGGGTCCCCCAAAAAAGGAATGTGCCAGTTCAAATTTTTCATAGGAAAATGTTTTTGGGGAAACCAAAACTGCCCACCCCCTCTTTTTGGCTTTTTTTCACCCGGTACAAAAAAATTGGGCCCGTACACGAAGTGAGGGTGGGCCAACTCCCCCCCCGGGTTTCCTGGGTCCCCCTTTAAAGGGGATTTAAAGCTTTTCCAAGCTTTCCCCGGGTTTTCCCCCTTCATTTGTCTTCCCAAAAATTCCCCCCTCAACTGGCAAGGGGGAGTTTTTAACTCAGGGGGGGTCTCCCCCCGGATCCCCCGGCCAGGACCGAAAAAGAAAAGGGGGACGGATTCAAATCGCCACGGTTTGGGGGACACGTCATTTACAGGGTTTACATCATGATACATTTTTACCAGTTTTATTTCCCCCAGATCCAAAAAGGGAAAGTCCCCACCCAAAACAACGGCCCCGTGAGGAAAAAGGGTTTCCCCCCGGGCCCATAAAATTGTTGGGGTGACCCCACAGGCATCTCTATTGCCAGAAAGGGCATGGGGTAGTCCCGGGTTGCCCCCATGGGATACAAAATTCCCCCTCCCCCGGCTTAGAGTAGTTGCTCGGGGCTCACCAGTGGGTTTTTTGCAAAAGGGTCATAAGCTCCCCGGTCCAGGGGGGCCTGACCAAATTTTCCATTAATGGTAACAGGGCACTTCTCGGCCCCCTTTCCCAACCCCACGAGAGGGGAAATTTTAAGGGCCGGGAAAACCAGGGGGTACGCCCCCCCAAAACCCCATTCCTTGGGTCCTCCCTGCCCGGGCAACTTTCCCCCACTTCCCCCAGCCCTTTGGAAACCGCCAGCGCTAAGGGGTCCCCCCGGGGCCCTTAAAAAAACAGGGTCCCTTTTTTGGGGGAGGCCCCCTCCCCCCCTTCCGTATCCCCGGCCCCCCCTTTCGGGACGGAGCAGTTTAAACCGCGGGGAGGTTGCGGTTTCCCCCCGGGGTAGGTGGGGATTTGCGGGAAAACCCCTCTGTAGCCTGAAAACCCTTTCCCAACCCAAACCCATTTCCCCTTTCCCACGCTTTTGGGGTCGGTGTCCCCCACCCCTTTGGAGCTTGAGGGGAAAGGGGGGCCCGCAAAAAACGGTCACAGACCAAACGTTTCGAAAAAACCGGGGCATTTGTGGGGGGCCCTCCGGTGTACCACTTTTTTTGGTAATTTAAAAGGTCGTACATTTGTGACCTTCGGGGGTTTGGCGGGATCAAACCCCAGGCTTGCACCCCCGGGGCCCTAGGGGCCGGATAAACCCCCAGTCGGGAAAGGGATCTCCCCCCGCTTTGGGGTGTAGTTTTTTGGGCGTTTTGGGCAAGAGGGGTCGAAGTGGGCCCTTCGGGGTTGGGCCCGGGTTGGGAAAGGGGGAAGCCGGCATCCCCCACTGGTCCCCCGGCCCAACCCTGTTTCTCCTTGCAATCCGCCAAAGGTCCCGGTAAGCCTCGATGCCCGCACCCCGCGGAATTTGCGCAGGGAACTTTGGGCACCCCTGGCGGGCTGTGAATGGTGGCCTTTTTTGGTTTTGCTGGCCTTGCAGCCAGGGTTCGAAAAAAGCGGGTTGTGCGCGTGGGGTTTAAACCTGCTTTGTTCCTTAAACCGGGCTTGGGGGGTCCAATTTAAAGGCAGGCAATTCGTCTCAGTTTGGGCCCCCGGAAATGGTCCTTCGTCCCACTTTCTGCTGGGGCCCCCTCAGTGGAGGGTTAGCTTTGGGGCTTGAATTACTCTTTCCCAAAACCCCAACCTTTTTTAGCCCCCCTTTGCGGAACCTGGGGTAGCTGTTTGGGAACCCGGGGGAATACGTTTTTTCTCTGTCTCAGAAGAAGTTTTCCCCTCTTTTTTTCCCCAATGCGTCCCCCACCTTGGGTTTTGAGCTTTAAGGCTCCGGGGACCCTGACCCCTTTTTTTCCCGGGCAAAGACGAGGGAGGGTTTTCCGGGTTGGGAAAAAAATACAGGGCTTCGGGTTTTTTTTTTTGGCAAAACGGGAAAAGCAAAGAAAAAGGGCCCCAAACACAAACAAAAAAAAAAACCCTCCCCCGTCGGGCTTAGCTAACAAGCCCGGGCCTAATGACAGCCCGGGTAAGTTCCCCCGGGTGGTTTTTCCCCAGCAGGTTTTAAAACCCAAGCAAAAAAGGGTTTTCCAGGGGTTGAACCCCCTAGTCAGTTCCTTTCTGATTTTTTTTAACCCAGGAAAACCCCGGAGGGGGATTTCATGAGGGGTGACCCCCCTATCAAAGAAAAAAGAAAAATTCCAAAAACAAAAATCTTTAATAGATATGCTTTAAAAAATTACCCTTTTAATATATAAAAATGGGGCCTCCAATTAGCCACTATACAAAAAAATGCAACTGTAATGATAAAGTCCCCGGTTATATAGTCCCTAAACCCAAAAAAAAGCAATGGAAAATGCCCAAGTTAATCACAGCAAAAAGACGTAAAAAATTTACCTATTAGCGGGGAGAATTCCTTATTTGGGCCTCATCATCCCATCATTTGGGCCCATCATCATCTCTCAAAAAAAAACAGATGTTATAATTATTTTCCCATGATGAAACAATTTTTGGGGGAAACCTCGGGGACTTATGCGGGTGTTCTTTTTGTTTGTTACTGTATAATTTAGTTATTACAAATTTCAAAAAACATGCACATTTGGACTAAGGAAACCGTCAAATGGGACATAAAAAAATTTTGGGAAAAAGCATTACGGGCTAACTAGAATACATGAAAAAAATTGAGGTTCTCAGTTTCACCCCTTTTGGCCAAAATGCTTAAGCCCACCTCCCAATCATCAAGGGGACCTCAAGTGCAGGTGGGCCCTACGCTATTGTTACCTCTTTTGGGGTCCTATTCAGACCTGCATACCTTGGCCAAAAAGTGTGAACTGAGAACCTCTTTTTTTTCATGTATTCTAGTTAGCATAATGCTTTTTCCAAAATTTCCTATGTCCCTTTTTGACGTTTCCTTATCCATAATGTGCCACTGTTTTTTGAATTTGTAATGTAAAATATGAATTGCTGCCACACCTCAGTGCATTTGATCTTTTTCAAACAAGTTTTTTCCATGTGCAAAACCAATTGTTGTTTTTATGTATAATTTAGTTAGTTAGGGTGAGTCGCGAGAGGTGGGGTCGCCCTTTCGGGGCGAGTGCTCTATCTGGATAGGACTAGTATAGTGATAGCGATAGTGCTTTTTCTATTATATGGTATATACTGGTCCAATGGGGCAACGGAGTCTACTGTGACAAGGTCTTCAGAACCGTGAGTTTTTGACCACATTTTTCCTTTTCCCTCTTTATAGGGGCACTTCTCCCTGCTAATAGGTATTTGGTACAATGTTCTTTTTGCTGTGATTAGCTAGACATTGTCCACTTGCTTTTGTATTTAGGTACTGATATACACCGGGGTACTTTACATATACAGTTGCATATTTGAATAGTGGCTATATGTGTGAGGCCATTTTTATATATAAAGGATAATTATTTTAATGCATATCTATTAAAGATTATTGTTTTAGGAATTTTTGTTTTGATCTGTGAGACGGTTTTCTATATTCCTATTATTATCTCTTTTTTCTGTGAGTTGGAGTGAGCACCCACCCTGCTCTATGCTCACTCCCAATGAAAGGCCGACCCAGGAAATGGCTGAAGCCATACTAACCTTAAATGTGTTAAACGTATGTCGAGAGTCTGTACTGTCGACATCCATCTAATTTTGGCCTTTCATTCCCCCAAGGCTCCTTACCTTGGGGGCATGTGTCGGGACATCGGAAGTGCAAGCAAGGACCCTGGCCGGGATGTATACGCCATTGTAAACCCTTCCTGCTGTTGCCACCTTACAATATATATATATATATATATATATATATATATATATATATATATATATATATATAGTGTGTGCCTGTAATGTGTATACCTTATGTTACATGAGACTGGCCTGTGTGGCAGACATGCTTGGACTTGTAGTTCTCCAGCAGCTGCTGTGGGACTACAAGTACCAGCATACCACACTAGATAGCATTCAAAACTTACAGCATATCTAGTGTAGTATTCTAGTACTTGTAGTCCTACAGTAGCTGCTGTAGAACTACAAGTCCCAGCATGGCTGCCACACAGGCCACCCTCATGTAACATAAGGCAACATTTATCACATATATGATATATATATATATATATATATATATATATAATATAATAGCATAACATATAAAGTGTTGGTGACTGTGATTACACTTACTGTGCTCCAGTCTGCACAGTGATTATCCTGGCAGCGGCGGCAGTAGAGGAGCTCGAGCTGTGCTCAGGACGCTCGAGGAGACGGAGCGCTCCGTCCCCCTACCTTCCTGTGTGTCTCTGAAGACACCATCCTCCTCCGTGCACAGAGCTGGCTGCTGGCTGATGCTTGTTTCAGCTGCAATGGTCTGTATGACTTAGCAACCGCAGCTGTGTGGTAAGGGGGGCTCGTGGGCCCCTCTGGCTCAGGGGCCAGGTAGCAATTGAGACCGCTGCAACCCCTGTAGCTACGCAACCGATTGTCCCCTTTTCCCTTGCCCTTCTGAAGGCAACACGAGGACCCATGGGAACCGGCATGGCAGAGGGAACAAACGTGTTTGAACTGGCATTCTATTCCAAAATGACATTGTCCCTCGTTAAATTGCTACAAACTCCTGCTTTCAGCTCACCTTGAGAGGTGCCTCCTGCACCCCCTTGAGGACCAGAGTACCCCCCCCCCCCAGACCTACCCAGAAAGGACTGCCGTATCTGGTCGGGTCCATCACTTTTAGCCAGAGCCTGATGTCTTTATGGTCCCATCTAATCAATAGCCGCACCGCTTTTCTCTGCCTAAACTGCTCATCATAACGAGGCCTAGTTTGGCTCCATACAACCTGTACACCTCTGCAATGGCATCCAAATAACAAAACAAACCTGAGAAATTCTTGAGAGCCTTCTCCCCATTACACTAGCAAGGATTGCAAAGGCCTGCAACCAATTTTGAAAAGTTTGTGGAATTAAGCGCCATCTCCTCTTCCTTTTTGCTTTCATCTTCTTCCCCTTATCCAAATTAAATTTCTCCAAAGCGAGCAAAGAGAAAATCTCCACATATTCATCCTGCCAAATTTTTTCCCTCACCTCCTTTTAAGTCCCTCAAAACAGACGTAAACCTCCCCTTTTGTTCTATCATCCAACCGAATTCCGTCCCTTTTATCAGACTCCGTTTGTAATGACAACGTAACCCCAGACTCTCTCGGTCGAGACGAGGACCCCAGAGCCGCAGAATCCCCAGAAGAAACCATCTGCTCCCATACCGGCACCCTGGCCGATGCCCCAGTCTGTGAGAAACGTGACAGCAGCTCCTAAACACTAATCGCCATCTCGTGCCTCCCCGATGCAACCAAACGCTCACGACCTCCCCCACCCGTCGATCCAGGGGGACGACCCTCTATTATTCCCTGAGACAAAAACACAGACGGACAAGGACGCATACTCACCAGACTGCGCGGGCGCTGTGAACCCACCAGTCATATTCCTGCTGTCCTCCAATTGGACGCTGACCAGACTCCGACCGCCCGTGACGCCACCAAAGATAGGCCCTCCAAGGCCCTGGTCCGGAAATGAACTGCCAGCCGAGTGAAACCCTAAAGATGGCGGACGAGAAGGGATCACCAACAATGACGGAGACCAGGACCTCCGCGGCGTAAAAGGCCCAGGGCCAGCAGAGAACCGCCCGTCGCCAGATGCGGACCTTGACTCGTTGGGCATCACCGCAACTGAGACCACAGGTAAAGGAGACTCCAGGCACTGACGTCCAGCTGGCCCCCCAACAGGAGCATTGCTGGGTTAGCCCACCGAATCCAAGGAAGAACTGCCATCAAGAACCCCAGAACCGCAAAAGAAAAACTACTATCCATTGCCGTTAATTATGGAACTCTTTGACTGGCTCCGCGGAGCCAAGACTTTTTCTAAATTCGACTTGTGGCGGTGATGAATAGAAGACAGCCTTCAACACTCGGGATGGGCACTTTGAGTATCTGGTGATGCCCTTCGGACTGTGCAACGCCCCAGCAGTCTTCCAGGAGTTCATCAACTAAATATTCTGGGATCTCCTATATACTTGTGTGGTCATTTACCTGGATGACATCTTGGTTTCTTCACTCAACCCAGAGTCCCATTGGATCCATGTGCACCAGGTGCTGAGGCGTCTACACTTATACGCCAAGTTGGAGAAGTGTCTCTTCCACCAGACCAGTCTTCCGTTTCTTGGATACATTATCTCGGACAAAGGCTTACAGATGGACCCTGAGAAGTTGTCAGCCGTCTTACAGTGGCCGCTGCCTGTTGGTTTATAGGCCATACAACGGTTCCTGGGTTTCGCCAACTACTACCGGCAATTTATTTCACATTTCTCTATGCTGGTGGCTCCAATCGTGGCACTATCCAAAAAGCAGCAACCCTCTGCACCTGTTCTATCCTGACCCGATACCGAGAGACCTTTTTCCTTAAAGGTTGATGCCTCTTCTGTGGGGACTGGGGCAATCCTCACACATAGAAGTTCCAAGGGCAAAAAACTCACATGTGGTTTCTTTTCCAAGACTTTCTCTCCGGAATAAAAGAATTAAACAGGAGCTTCTGGCTATCAATCTGGCATTGAAAGAATAGCAGCACCTCATGGAGGGAGCTCGCCATCCAGTCAACATTTACACCGACCACAAGAATCTCTTGTACCTTCAGATGGCCCAACATCTGAATCCCCGCCAAGCCAGATGGTCCCTGTTCTTCTTACGATTCAACTACCTGATTCATTTCCGTCCGGCAGAGAAGAACATCAAGGCTGATGTTCTTTCCCGTGCTTCCGACGTATTTGGGGAAGAGGTAGCCCCACGGCACATTGTTTCCCCTGAACGCCTGGTCTCCGCATCTCCCATTGACCTCCAAAGTGTTCCCCCAGGACAGACGTATGTGCGCCCTGTGCTCCAGAAGACAGCTCTGAAGTGGGGACATTGCTCTATGGTGGCCGGGCACCCCAGTGCCAATAAATCCTTTCTACTAATCTCCCGTTTCTATTGGTAGCCAAATCTCACTATGGACATTAAGTAATTCGTAGAGTCTAACACCACGTGTGCCTGCGACAAGACGCCTTGCCACTAACTGGCTGGCCTGCTGCATCCTCTGCCGATTCCCAATACTCCTTGGTTGAATGTGTCGATGGACTTCATTACAGATCTTCCTCCCTCCTCTGGTAACACCGTTATCTGGGTGGTCAATGATCGTTTTTCAAAAATGTCACATTTCATTTCTTTGCCGGGCTTACCCTCTGCTCCACGCCTCACCAGCATCTTTTTTTCTACATATCTTCTGTATGCACGGACTTCCCCAGCATATTGTCTCGAAAGGGGGGGTCCAGTTTGTTTCAAGGTTCTGGCGTGCACTCTGCTCCCAGCTGTAGGTGAAGCTGGATTTTTACTCAGCTTACCACCCGCAGACGAAAGGCCAAGTAGAAAGAGTTAACCAGGATCTGGAGAGCTACTTGCGCCACTATGTCTCTGCACGTCAAGACGACTGGTCCAGCTTGCTACCCTGGGTGGAATCTGAGTCCGCTGGCGCCTCTCTCTTCTACATCATATATGTTGTCTCCTTCTGAGGTTCCTGCTGCAGATGCAATGGTTCGGGATATGTCATCCATTTGGAATCAGACACACCAGTCTCTGCACCGAGCATCTGTTCGCATGAAGGCACAGGCAGACAAAAGAAGACCTCCTCCGGTCTTTTCCCCACAAGGTGTAACTGTCAGCCAGATACAATTGACTCAAAATTCCTAGCTGCAAACTGGGTCCCTGCTAACTCGAGGTACTTAAGCGCATCAATCCAATGACCTATAAGCTCTGGCTCCCACCTACTATGCGTGCCCTGAACTCCTTCCACGTCTCCCTGTTGAAACCCCTGGTCCTGAACTGTTTCTCTTGGAAGGTTGTCCCCCCTTCTCCTGAAGCTGATTCCACTAACATCTTTGCGGTAAAAGAGATCTTGGCTATAAAGATGATCAGGGGGAGACAACACTTTCTTATTGACTGGAAGGGGTTTGGGCCAGAAGAAATGTCATGGGAGCCGGAGGACAACATTTTGGACCATGAGTAGGTGCTAAAGTTCCTCCAGGCAAAAAAGAGGGGGAGGCCAAAGGGGAAGTTACTGTAACACATCACCGCACAGTTCCGGTACGCTGCCAGGGATGAGTGGTGCCGCGGTCCGCTTGTCGGGCTGCGAGCGCGCTCGTATTGCTGGCAGGAACTTACCTAGCCACGCTCCTGCTCTTCCACACTCCTCGGCCGGCCTAGAGAACGGGAGCGTTATTGCCGGTCGCTGACCCTATATAGCCGGGACAGCTCCCTTAGTTCCCTGCCGGATCTTTAGTGCATTGCGCTTACTAAGAAAGCATTCCCTGAGTCTTGCTAGTGTTTCCGTGTACCATATTGTTTGCCTTCGTCCCTCAACCACAAACCTTTGCCGCCTGTCCTGACCTTCCTGCCTGTCTCCGATTACAGGTTTTTGCGCACAGCATTGCATGATAAGCCATGCCCCTTTTTCACCAAGCAACAACCTTTTACCAAGACCATTCCCCCTTTGTTGGACAAGGCACATAGGTTTCTAGAAACTGGCTAAAACATATAATAAGAGTGGTGTGAAGCATGGACGACATTCTGGCACAACTGTATTGATAAATGTGACCTACTGTCTTCTTTTTGATCACAGAGTGTTGGCGAAGTTGCTCTGGTGTTCCAAACTGCTCACAGCAGACTATATCCTTATTAGGATATCATCTAGGCCCAAAATTAACCTACAGATACTAGGCCTCATTTATCAAAACTGTCTAGCAGTAAGACTGTCTTTGTTTGGTTACTATAGGCAACCAAGACAGACTTACAGTTAGGCAATTTTGATGAATGCTGTATTCCAAGCTGCAGTGCATATTAATTAATATACTAGTAGGTAAATAGTAATCCATATGGAATTGCCCATTGTTTTGTACCCAATAAACAGAATTACCCATAAAAACGGCTAATTATATAGCAGGGACCATAAAGTCCACAAAGTCGTGTCTCGGTGAATCCTGGACACTTGATGGCTTTGTGGTTGGAGAATCAGGAGCTGCAAGTTGTGATGAGCCAAATGCAGTTCCTGCCATATCATAGATATATTTTACTTAAAGGGGTTTTACCACAAAAGAAAATGATGGCATATCACTAGGATATGCCAACATTGTCTTATGGGTGGGAGTTTCACCTCTATGACCCACACCTATCTCAGGAACAGGCCCCCAAAAGTCACACCGCAAACTGTTCCAAGTACAGCCAAGCAGTGTTTTCAGCAAGCGTGACCGACTCTCCAGTCTTGCGACTTTCGGAGGCCTATTCCCACCTCTGGGACCTGCACATATCAGACAGTGATGGCAAACTCTAGCGATATCTTATCATTTTCTATTTTGGTAAAACCACTTTAAATTTTAGATCAATAAGCTATAGTTTGTGACTTCTGCAAACCCATATATTTGCATTGACTTGCTTTAGATCCAAGTCTGCCAACTATTTCAACTACTCCTCCTGCCCAGAACCGATATAAATATGGAGATGCCACCTACAAGTTTGACATGACCAAGAGGAATTGGGATGAAGCACATGAGTCGTGCTTGAAGGATAAATCACAGCTAATCAGCATCTTGGACGAGTACACCACGTCTTTTCTAAAACTTCATTTCGTCAAACATAAGGGACCTTTTTGGATCGGCCTATACAGCAGAAATGAGGTCAGACTGTTTCTAGTATTTATTATTATATTATTATAAAGTCTGGATAGAAATATTCAGGCCAAAGTGGACAAGTACTCTATAGTAAACATGCTGTAACATACTGTATATCATATGAAATAAGAGGTGAACAAGCAAGATCCAGTAGTACTGAATCCTACATACACTCAGTGCCATCTTGGGCATTCCCAGGTGCCCCACCTGCAAAAGGGCCACATGATAGTCTATGCATAGACCAGAATTTATCACACATTTTCTGATCACCACAACTTTCAAGTCTATGGCTAACTTGGTAGAAGGAAAAAAAATATGGAGAATAGGCATGCCTAAATTCACAATTTTAAAATCTTTATTGCTTGCAGTCTTTGCAGTTGAGTTAGCGAGAGCGTTATGGTCGGTGACCTGCTTCAACATTCATGTAAGTGGTTGTGTAGGCAAAGCCTGGTGCACTGTTTTGCTGGAAGCCTTATCATGATGTTACAATGCCCCTGTATAACCTACAGAATTAGAAAATTTAAAATTCTCTTCAAACTGTCTTCAACCTCTTATGGTAGCATGACGTACACCTCTAAATTCTCTAGATTTGAGAGCAAAGCAAAAAAAAAAAAAGAATGTAATTAAAGCCTTAATAATGTTTGACGTACCTGTATGTCATAATGCCGATAAGGGAATATTAAACTGTCTCACTCGCTGAGTCTGATCGATAAACAGTAGGTAACAGCTGATTATTACAGCCGCCAGCTGCCATGATTGGAGAGAGCTCTGATCCCAGCTTTTTAACCTTTTCAGTGCCACAGGGATCACGGCTGTGGTATCTAAATGAATGAGGTATGGTGCTGCGTACCGTTACTTTTCCCGATCTCCCTCCCCACGCCATGAAATCACGGATGCCAAGTAGTTGCCATGCTCGTTGGTCCATCTGGGAATGAGTAAAAATAGATCATAAACCTCCTAATTAACTCCCGTTCATCCCAGCTGAAGCATGGAACTTCCATCATTCATGTGACAGCTCCAGCCAATCACAAGCCAGACAGGTCATGTGCAGATTACGTTCTGGCCTGTGATTGGCTGCAGCTGTCACAAGAAAGAGGAATGCTCCGTGCTTCAGCCGGGATGAACGGACTGACAGCCGGGACTGGAGGAGGTTTATATTCTATTTTTACTCATACCTTGGAGGATGAATGAGCATTAACAGCTATTACTTTCTACCATATTACTAATTACTAGTTGACCCCGACAAAGACACAATGATATTGGAGAGTAATGCTTATACACCCTTCTGCAGTATATTCATATTAGAAAACAAAAAATGGAAATCCAACAGGACAGTTCAACTTTGGCTAAAACCCGTAATTTTAGTAGTATCCAAAAATGTGTAAAATACAAAAATAGTATTTGGCAGCACCATGTGGAAAAAGGCATAAGCAAAACTGGAACTTACTTTACCCGTTTTGAGCGGTAAAACTTGTGGTGGGTCGCAGGGTTGAGTAGCGGAGAGAATGGAAGTGGTAGTGGCTAGCACTGAGCCCTATCTCTCACGGTGGCTGCCACTCACCAAAACCTCATCTGCCTTCCCCCGGCCTCAGCACAGTGGTGGAGGATTACCTGCGGCTTGATATGGATGTTACCGACCCTCGGGGCGCACTCTATGATGATAGTGGTCCTCTCCTGCTGTACTGGTGTTGTGGGGAGGAGCCCATGATGTTGGTGCAGGTGAAGCAGGAGGCAGACAAAGGGTTACCGTTATGGAACAAAGCATAGACTTGTCCCTTTTATTTACCCGCAAGATGGTGTACACAGAATTCCTTTCTTTCAGTCAAATACAGTCCTTTCTCAACTTATGTTGCAGCTAGCAGCCATCAGAATTCCCTTATTCAGATGCAGTCTTGGTACTACAAGGAGTTTGAAAACTGACATCCTATAAACTTACAGATAGACTACAAGGGAATAGCTAAGCGACCCCCGGAGAAGTGGACCAAGTCAAAAGCAACAATCTGCACATCATTTGTTCAGTAGGCCAGCGGGGGACTTCCTATGCGTTACCTGTCATGCACACCTCCCTAGTGTACCTGTCCAAGGGATCCTCCATATTCAGCTAGGCAGCAACTCTCTCCATAAAAATCTTGAGTTTCTGTGCAGGAATCCATGACCAGCAAATAGGCATTGGGCCTTACCAGCTGCAGTCTGGCAGAATCACGGGCTTCAAAGCGTTAAGTCTTCCCCTTCATCTTCTCCTGTGGCCTGATAAACTTTCAGACCACAGGGTAAACCACTCACTGAACTCTCTCACAAGAAGAGCTTCTATAACTTAAAGGGGTTGTATCATTTCATTAAATGGTCTTCAGAATAAGGGGTCAGTGAAAACAAACAACTTTGCAATTGGATGTTATTAGCAAAGCTGTCTTGTTTTCACCGTCTCCCTTATTATCTGTTTCTGTAAACACAGTTCCCCAGTGCCGGTCAGATTCCTCCTCCTGTCCTGTCATTGGCTGATGGCTCTACTAATTTACATTCTGTCTGGCCCCGGTCGGATTCAAGGGAACAAGCATTCCTGTCTCTCTCACTCAGAGTAAGGGACCAGCAGGAATTTCACTCAGCATAGCCAGAAGAAACACAATAACACTGTAGGGCTTCTACAATCAGAAAACAGAAATGTGCCACGATCCCTGCTTCTCTCACTCAGAGTAAGGGGCCGTAGCAATTTCACTCTGCACACCCAGCAGAAACACACTGCAGCTTATTCTACAATCAGAAAACAGCAAAATTGTGCCATCGTGCCTAACTCTCGTGCATAGAAGGGAGATCTGTGCCGTTTATAGGAAGACTGGATTCAACTGTAACAAACCTCCAGTTGAAAGAGGAGAAGAGATCATAGAAGACTGAGTTCATAGAAGACTGTCTAGATTGAATGCAGGTATGTGGTATTTAAACAGCTCTCACAAAATAAGACTGCAGGGAGAGATACAGTGAGATGTGGACTCAGACAGAGAGGAGGGGGGAGAACAGGACTCGGGAGCAAGCATGAACAGTGAAGGGGGGATGATGTCATCACCCTTCAGATAAGAAGTACCCAGCTGGGGTTGGCGTAGAACAGGTTACGGTGGTATTGTCCCTAGAGACGATGAGTTTCACTAGGAATCCCCAGTGATAGGGGATATTGTTCTCCCTCAAGATTCTTGTGAACGGTGAAAACTCCTTTCTCTTCATCATTGTTCCAGCTCAGAGGCCTGGATATAAAGAAATGTTTTTGAACCTGTCCGGGAGATCAGCACATGAGCGGATAGATTTCAAAAAGTTTTCCTTGGTCCGGAAAAAATGAATTTTAGCAATAACATCTCGTGGTATTGTTGGTGAAAGATGTTTGGGTTTCGGGAGTCTATGGATTCTGTCAACTGTAAGGTCGAGGTCAGTAGCTTCAGGTAACATGGAGGCCATAAAGTCCACCAGAAACTGCGGGAGCTGATCTTGTGTGATAGTTTCAGGGACTCCTCTTAGTCTGACATTATTCCTTCTGGAGCGATCCTCCAGATCTAGGAATTTTGCAGATAGACGATGTACTTCCTCTTCAAGGGTCGCATTCGCATCTATGAGCAAGTTATGAGATTTTGCAAATTCTGCCATCTTGCGTTCAACATGCTCAGTTCTTGAAACTAAGGCTTGAATGTCCGACTTAAAATCACTCATCATCTGTCTGAAATCTCCCTGTAAGGATTCTCTGAAAGATGAGAAAAGGTGGTGTAGAGTCTGTTTCGTAATTTCTAAACTACGTGCGCCTTCCAAATGATCCATGTCTACTGATTGTTGGCGGGAAGAGGCAGGTGATGTAACCGAGAAAGGGATGTGACCTCCTTTGTCTTGAGATTGGGAAGGTGGATTCGTAAAGAACTCTGTCAGTTTTTTGGGTTTGGAGTTTCTTTTTGACGTGCAGCCCATTAGGATCGGTTGGCAGCTAGAAAGCCTGAGCAAAACAAGGTTTCCGGATTAGACCTCTTGGGGAAGCCAAGTGAGTAAGTTAACTTCTTCTGTTAGGTGCAGAGTACTCCTCTGTGAGCGGAGCAGACAGAACAATAGTACAGGAGTTCAGAGTTTCTGGTACAGACGGTTGGACGAAATGGTCAGAGTGGATTCTCAGTTATGATGAAAATTGGGCCCTACTAAGGATTTAGTGATCCTCTTATATGTAGAGAGTAATTGGAGGATTATGAGGAAAGAGGATATGATGCTCTTTCAAGGAATAGCACAGATCAGGATAATGTCCAGTCCTTTGTATATTAAGAATTCCACCTGTTCTTGGTGGGTTAAATTGAGATGGTAGGTATCTCAAATGTGTGTTATAGAGGGTGAATCCAAATCCTTTTTGTTTATTCCCCAATACGAGCTAGAGGGTGATCCTTGTATGGGTAAGTAGGGGGACCTCTAAATTGGTGGGATTCAATAGGTAGGATTAAATTCCTTCAATATTAATGGAACAAGTATAAATTTTTCTGGAGAACAGTTAGTCTTAGAAATCCAACTTTTATAGTAATATCTTAAGAATTATGATCACTCCTCACCTTGTAGCACTGAGTTGCAGACCAGGTATAGATGAGATGTAAGCCGCTGTGATTTTTTCTCTGATGCCCCAGGCTTGCTGTGCAGCGACAGCACGATCGGCAGAATGCGCCTTTTAGAGATATTATATATATGCCCCAGGAAGGGCTGCAGGTCCCAAGTCCTCCGCT
This sequence comes from Phyllomedusa bahiana, assembly GCA_025379985.1. Classification (NCBI taxonomy): domain Eukaryota; kingdom Metazoa; phylum Chordata; class Amphibia; order Anura; family Hylidae; genus Phyllomedusa; species Phyllomedusa bahiana. The sequence continues at coordinate 31,377 of JAODAL010026617.1, read as the reverse complement.
ATCACCCCTGTTCTATGCCAACCTCAGCCAAAGAGCTCCTCATGTCTTTGGGTCTGCTATCGACGCCGATCCAATCTCCGGCAGCTAAAAGAAGAACCAGACCTGAAGCTATCACGCCAATTTGGTCGGAGATTAGACCAAATGATTGAACTTCCTTTTACCAACAGTCCTGCAGGATACCCTTGGGAAAGTTAAAGTGAAACAATAACTTTCTTGCTCGATAACACTGCCTCTTTTCCAGCAGGTTGTTTCCACGGACTACCCCCGTCGCTTTTCTTCCCCTTGAGGGAAGTAATCTTGAATGCTACAGTTCCTGTATTTTAATGTTACTATGTTCTTAGTTTTAAGTTTTGCCTTAGTCTTTCAATATACTCTTACAGATTGGTTTGGCAGTGGATATACCAAATGTGAGTACTATTCTTTACCTAATCCCCTTTTTTCCCAAAATCCCTCCCTTTTTGGGGGTCATGGGAAATTAAAAATTTTGCTTGAAAAACAAAGGCCTTAAACTCTCCATTTAAAAGAGCTTCTGTCTGGAGAGATGCCCTAAAAACCAAATGTATTCTTGCTTTCAGAAACCCCCTCTCAAAATTTAGTGGAATAGATTGAAAAATAACAAATTTCCTCATATTTATGTGTCTTCCTTACCGGTGAAGAAGGCTGGTGTAGCAATAGCAATTAAAAACTCTGTTGCGTTAACTTGTATTAAAGAAGTGATTGACCCTAAAGGAAGATACATAATTTTACAATGCGAATTAAACTCAATTCCTTACACTCTGGTCAATTTGTATGCGCCCAATGTGAGACAAATAACTTTTATTTCAACAGTAATAGACAAGCAGGAAATTTAGCCAAAAAATAATTTTTATTATCAAGAGATTTTTTTTTTGACAAAAAGATAGATAGGTCGGCTGGGTGTTCACGTTATGCTCCAGAACTTCAAAACTTATTATGGGAAGAAAACCTCCATGATCCATGGAGATACCAGCATGCTAATGAGGTAGATTTTACATTTTTTTCGGCTTCTAAAAACTCCCACTCACGTTTGGTTACTTTTGTGGATAGCGACTACCCCCCAAAAGGGACACAAAAAATTGGTTTAATAAAAATGGTCCATCCGCTCCAGTTTTTCTTACATTGGCGGAGGACTTCACACCCTCTCCTCAGCTTCCATGGCGCATTAATCATTCATTATTAAAATCACCCGATTTGATTAAAGACATTAGTAATGCGCTTACAAAATATTTTGATTTAAATCTTCCCTCAGCCCAACACCCAAAATTTTGGGGTGTTTTTTTCTCACAAAGCAGTGATGAGAGGCGTCTGTATGAAGTTAGCGGCCAGGGAGAAAAAAAAAGAGAATTGGCAATGACTGACATCATGGATAAACTCCAAATACTGGATAAGGAATTTAAGAAGAACCCCACTATTAGTAATAAAAATAATCTTGCGGAATGCAGGAATCAATTAAGAACTTTAAACCTTTATTACTTTGAATACCACCTATCTAAGCTTAAGTGGAATTTTTATCTACAGAGTGATAGACCTTCTAAAATTCTGTCAAAAAGGGTCAAAAAATCCAGGCTCGCACCAAGATCTCACATCTAACAACCTCCTCTCAAGGGACAGTCTATGACCCCCAAAAAATAGCAAATAGTTTTGCAACTTACTACTCAGAATTATATAACCTTAAAGAAAATCCAGAAATCCCCCCAGTGCTTCCCACAGATATTCGGGCCTTTCTAGACAAAGTTAACTTACCTACCCTTTCGGAAGAACAACTATTGAACCTAAATAAACCCTTCCTACCAAGTGAAATTGAAGAAGTAATAATAAATTTGAAATTACATAAATCACCCGGCCCTGATGGCTTTACTAATGAGTATTATAAAATATTTAAAAACATTCTTACCCCATTTCTATGTACTCTCTTCCAATCCATCAAGGATAAAGGATCAGCCCCAGATAAAATACTTTCAGCATTGATAACTACCATTCCCAAGCCTGACAAACCAGCGGACATAGTTAGTAATTATAGACCAATATCTTTGTTGAGTAATTACATAAAATTTTATTCCAAGATCCTGACCAATCGGATAAGTAAGATTTTACCCGTACTGATCCACAACTATCAAACATGGTTTGTTAAAGCCCGACAGAAGACAGACGGAGTTAGAAGGGTGTTAGATATTATTCAAATGGTTAATCTTTATAAAACTCCGACACTCCTGCTTTCCCTCGACGCAGAGAAAGCTTTTGATAGACTCAATTGGTCCTATCTCAGAGCAGTGCTTTCTAAATTTGGTTTTGTAGGTCCAATCCAGCAGGCACTTATGGCCCTCTATTCCAACCCTTCTGCCAGAGTGTTTACATCAGATTTTCTTTCAAACCCCTTCTCAATTACCAACGGTACAAGACAGGGATGCCCACTATCCCCGTTAATTTATATTTTATGTGTTGAATCATTAGCAGAATTAATTTGGAAATCTGACTCCGTTAGGGGAATAAAAATCTTTGATATGGAACATAAAATGAACCTATTTGCTGATGACACTCTTATTATTTGTACTGAACCAGAAACCTCTGTGCCTGCATTACTTGACATCCTACAGGAATACTCCTCCATTTCTTACTATAAATTAAACCAGATCAGTTGTCCTCCCATTAAATGTATCAGGAGACCTCTGGAAAAGGCTCTATGGTTTTAATTTTGTTTGGAACCAAGAGCATATAAATTATTTAGGAATAAAAATATCCCAATCTTTAGACAATACTGTTAAGATGAACTTAAATGATTTAGCATCGATCTTCTCCTCAGAAATTGGTAAAATGAATAATCTCCCTTTATCCTGGATGGCAAGAGTTAATATTACCAAAATTATATTGCTGCCCAAGTTTCTGTATTTGGCCCGATCACTGCCTTTCTTGTTCCCAGTCCCTTTACTTAATAAACTTCAATCCCAGATCCTGCAGTTTATTTGGAATTCAAAAGGACCTAGATGTAAGAAAAGTAGTCCTTCATAATAAAAAAGGAGGTATGTCAGTTCCCCACCTTTTATCTTATAATGTAGCGACAATATTGGAGCCCATACAACAGTTTTGGTCCTCTCCAGAGGGACAAGGATGGTCTCAATTAGAAAATCAGTCAGTCTTTCCTCTCTCAGTTAAAGATATACTGCTAGCCTCTAATCTGGGAATCAAGGCCCCTCAATCCCAACTGCTATCTCTCACCAATGTTTTTCATACATGGCATAAATATGTGATTCCCGGACGCTGGATATCCATTACTAGGAAAAATTGCCCTTTCTCAGTTATACAAGTTTGTGTCCCATCCCTCCCTCAATTCTCCATTATTGGATGTACAATAGGCGTTTGGGTGTGAACGATTTCTTCACAGGGAATTCCTTTCAATCTTTTTCCGAATTAAAGTTGACGTATGACTTTCCAAATTCCTTTTTCTACCAATACCTGCAAATTAGACATGTAATCCAGTCATGGAAATGGCCTAACCATTAACAGCTGCCATCCCCCTACCATAAATTTCTGGACCTTCGGAAAGGGTTTGAGAAGGGGCTTTCCCATTTCATACAACCTTATGCTTTCCACTGAGATAAGAATCTAAGACCTTTTTAATATTCAAATGGAGGAGGATCTTATTCTTTCCTATTCATTGGGGATGTAGTGGCTGAATCGCTGCTAATCAGTGGTGAAACTACTCTAGCATGCAGTAAACCACCTTGGAACTGATGTAAAAATATCTATTTAAGGGGGTACCTCAAACCCAACACGGTTAGTCTACTCCCTTCTCTTTTTCAATTTATGTTGGAGAGGCTGTGGAGATCCCGTTACCTTATCCCATATGTGGTGGTTTTGCCCTGTAATCCAAGAACTGTGGTCAAAAGTCAATGAGATGATATGTGAGGTCTTTCAGTGTCCTATTCCCTTAACCTCATCCCGAGCTGTGCTAGATGTTTCTCTAGAGGATTTCCCGGTATCATTTAGAACTGTATTACAACACATTCTGATAGCTACAAGACTGCCCATAGTCTTACATTGGAAATCACATTTACCTCCTAGCAGAAAGGAGATAATAGAAAGGGTAAATTTCCAGTACAAATGTGAGACTTCCCTTGCTATTCCTCCACATCTAATATCAGGAATTAAAGACAGATGGTGTTTCTGGATGGAATCCAGATATTTCCAATACAAGTTGAATAAACGATTTCCCTCTCAGTCAAGGGCAAAAGTAGTTTAGGTGCCCTCTTTGATGTTCAAGTTGCGCATTATATAAGTACTCATGTCTGCCTTACTGTAACTTACCTAATGTTATGTACGTTCCACTCTACCACTTATTGGATTCTTGACTTTGGCACATGTTCCTTTGTTATGGAATGTTTACTGCTATTGTAGATTTTTGGATTTATTGTATCCCTTCCCAATTTTTCTTTTGTTTCCCCTAAAGATTCAAATTTCAATAAAAACTTTTGGTTTAAAGAAATACCCAACTGGGAGGGGAAGAAATGCCCCTGGATTTGTAGAGCTGAGAAATTGAAAATACTTTGAAACACAACAAAACTGATGCACGTGAACCATCCCCTTTAATCTAAGGCCTATTTATTTAGTTTTTGGGCAGCTAACTCCTACCTACCCCTCCCAACTAGGTTACCATGGCAGTTTACTCTTAACCCCTCTCCCTGGCTGCATAGTTGTTACTGTTATGCACAGGCACAAGTGGTTAAACGCCTGTATACTACACAACCCGCTCTTAATCATTGCTATGATGAAGAGTGGGTTGCTGTTGTCATTTTTGCTTATGTCTTTTTCCACATGGTGCTGCCACATATGATTTTTGTATTTTACATATTTTTCAATACTATTAAAATTATTGCTTTTAGTTGAAGTTGGACGCTTGTGTCGGATTTCCATTTTTTGCTTTTTGCTATATTCACCGGGCCTTGGAACGGTTTTTACGGGACATGAGACATTTTAAAGAGAACTGTCAACATTGGGATATGCCCCCCTTCGCTGAGGGCAGAACAAGAATGTCAGACATGCTGTTTCCAGCGCTGTGTCCTTATTTGTTAAGATGCTGTATGTTTTTTCGTGTATTTAATGCTTCAAAATCTGCAGTTTTCAGCTAGAAGAGTCATTCGAAGAGTCAGTTTTTTTTCAAACCCTACCCACCTGAGGTAGCCCCGCCCATTCAAAACTGATTAAACTATTACTTTGAATAGGTAAGAAACATGTGAATAACCGTCAGGTGGGTGGGCTAGTCCTCGGTGGGTGGGCTAACACCAGGCTCATGAATTACAGATTTGAGGGGTAAATGCTCTAAAAATACAGCTATCTTACGAATAAGGGAAACAGCGCTGGAAACAGCATGACTGACACTAGATTGTGCTGCCCTCAGTAAGGGGGGCATAACCTATGTGACAGGTTCCCTTTAAGCTGGCTCCCACATTGATTCAAATATATTGATATTGCAGAACAGTGTACAAGCAATAGCATGTTTGAAATTTTTTTATGATAAATGATGATATAGTTTAATATATTGGACTTTTATGGATGTATTGATTAGTGTTGATCGAACTGTTCAAGAAAAGTAAAGTTTTTCGAGCCGAACTGAGCTTTTTACGGTTCGTTCAAGCAAAGTTCACGTTTCGCACACCACCGGATAATGGGCAGCTTCACTAGCAACTTCCAGCTGTGCACAATCTGCCTTATGTATGCACTACTGGAGCAGGATGGTCCCGGGTGAATCCTGCTGTAGCAGATGTGAGCATGTGCTACTCTGGTTGCTCGCATTTTAGGACCTAGAGGAGCAAAATGCGGACACTGAGGGCGACTGACAATGAAGAGAAGAGGGTTTGCTACTCTTGGAGCAAACAGTTAGTGGGCTAATGTTGAGGGTGGAGTATATGGATCACAGGAGGAGCCGTGAGCTGAGGTTTAGATGAGACGTGGGCTGTCTAGGGTACCAGAAAAAGGAAGGCCCACTTCTCCTCGTCTGATATTCCTAGCAAAATTGCCATAACATGGGCGTGATAATGCTGGGGAATATCTGTCTCAGAAATGGCAGCCCTAGTGGACACTGCTCTTCCTAGCAGCACGAAGAGCAGCCCAACTTAGTAGCACGGGGATGGGAATGCAGGTAAGAAAAAAAGACTGTTAGTAGTTGGAGGGGTTCTATAAATCAGGAAAGACGGATAGAATAATTGTCGCCAAGGACCGCCTCAAATCGAATGGTTTGCTGTCCTCCCTGGTGCCAGGGTTCGGCTTGTGGTGGACCGGGTGGATAACATTACTGGAGGAGATGGCGATGATACCCAGCGTTCTGGTCCATGTTGGAAACCAATGACAGAATACACGGGTCTAGGTGGAAGGGATTCTAAAGAATAAGTTTAAAGAACATAGCTCAAAGCTAAGTGGAAGGGACCTCAAGTTGGGTTCTCCGGAATACTGCGGTGCCATGGCGCTACTCAGGAAAGACAGCGGGAGCTCAGGGAGTTAAATGGCATGGCTGAAGTAGTGTGTTCTGGACAGAGGGGTTTGGGTTCTTAGAGCACTGGATGATTTTTTTATTGGGGTACCAAACTGTTTTCTACAGATAAATTGCAACTGAATGGAAGGGGGTTCTGCTGTGCGGGGAATGAATTCTTGTAGGTGTGCGGGAATATTTAAACTTGGGATGAGGAGGGAGGACACTATAGAAAATGAAGGAGTAGATAGGTTAGAGAGTGGGCAGACTATATCAGCGGGTGGAGAAGTGAGATGGTGGAGGTGGGGGGAGGTAGACCGTGGATAAGGTGTCCATGTGTTGCCAAACCAGCATTGAAGATTTAGTTACCCACAATTTCTCATGTAAATCTCATGCCATCTACTAATTGTGTAATATATAATCACATGCTGTCACTAAAGTTATAATGTATAATCCCATGCATTCATCTAATAAGGGTAATGTTAAATCCCATGCCAATCTATCTAAAGAGAGATGTTTAATCGAAGTGCCGTCATTCTGAACCGGTAACGTTTATATCCCCCATGCTGTCTACTGAATGTATGTCCCATGCCATCTAATGAACATGTTCGATACAATCCAAACCGTGACGGAAAGTGTAAAAAACTGGGGAAGGGAACTTAAAATGTTTATTCAACCAAATGCTAGAAGTCTTGCCAACCAAAATGGGGGAACTTGGAGGCGCTTGTTGTAGAGGAGCTGATTGATGTGGTAGGTATTGCTGAAACATGGCTGGACACCAGCATGATTGGTCAGTAAACCTTCAAGGTTTTTAATCTATTTATGGAACGACAGAAGCGATCAGGAGAGGAGGAGGAGTGTGTCTGTATGTAAGGAGTGATATACGAAGCAACAACGAGAAAGAGGGAATACAGGGCCGGAGTAGCTAATGATGTGGAAACATTGTGGATGGAAATACAAGGGGGGTAATAATGCAGTAAATATTATTTTTGGTGTATTCTTTTAGACCCCCGAACATCAATGAGGAGATGATGAACAGATGCATATTCAAAATGGTGCAGGCAGCCACAGGCAGGTACAGTGATAATAATGGGTGACTTTACTTTCCCAAGGCATGATGGGGTCACGGTTCTGATTCAACTGAAAAGGGAAGGAAGTTCTCAATCGTTAGAGGATTATTTTTAAGGGGCCGGCCAGTTTGTGAGGAAGCCACTAGAAGTGATGGCTCTGTTGGATCTGGTATTTTAACAAGCAGAACTAATTCGGGAGCGGTACGGTTTCTGAAAATCTTGGTAACAGTGACCTCATTATATAATTCATTTAGCGTAAATGGAAAAAAAGAAAAACAGAGCGGAGAAGGCCAAAAACATGTAATTTTGAAAAGGGCAAAATTTCTTATTAAGGGATGTCTATACAGGACCTAGACTTGGCGAGCAGCTATTCGCAAATAGTGATATAGAAGCCAAGTGGGGTGCTTTGAATATAATTTGGGAAATTTATTGCAAAATATACTCCTATGGGGGTAACAGTAAAGGCGACTTAAAACTAAACCAACATGGCTTTAACCTTTCTGTTAAGAGGGCATTAAACAATAAAAAAGGGATTATAAAATATAAGTCTGAGGGGTCAGCATCAGCCTTTGAAAATTGTATAGAGAGGCTTAATAAAATCTGTTAAAAAAGTGATAAAAGCTAGCTAAAATTCTAAATGGAAAGGCAGTGCCAAGGACAGCAAGACTAACCCTCAAGAATCTGCCTTTTAGACCATACTAAATGTCCAAAAAGCAAAGTCAGAGCAAGTAGGACCCTTTAATAAAAACGTGTATGGGAGCTTGACCACTGGTGTCCAAGAGAAGGAGAGGAACTAAATAGGTTCTTCAGTTCAGTATATACTATCATGAAATAGTAGTGTGGATGGCGGGGTGGGGCCAAGTGCAGATGGTTGGTGGTGCCAGTACAGTTAATTACATCATTGCTATAATTAATTGGTCGGGGTAGAAAAAGTCATGATAAATAATAACTGAATGTGGAAAAAGGCATCGGCCCTGTTCGCATTCACAAAGAGTTCTTAAAGAGCTCAGCTCGGTTATCTCTGTGGCCCCTGTACATGATATTTAGAGATTCCCTGGTGACTGGTATTGTACATGATGACTGGCGCAAGGCCAAATGTAGTTCCATCTTCAAAAAAGGTTCCAAGTGTTGCCCAGGTAAATTATAGCACCAGTAAGTTTAACATCTTTTGTGGGAAAATGTTTGAGGGGCTCATATGTGATATATCAGGAGTATGTTGACAAACCACATATTTTTAATGATTGCCGGCATGGAGAGTTACTGAAGGACAGAACTGTCAGACCAATCTTGATCTTTTTAATGACGGAGGTGTGTAGAAGTCTGGGATAGCGGGACAGCTGTGGAAATTGTGTTTTTTAGAACTTTGCAAAGGCATTTGAACTGTACCGCATAAGCTTTTGTTGGGTAAAATTAGAATCCTTGGGTTAGAGTAACAGTGTGTAATGGGTTTAACAACTGTGCTGGATCGTACTTCAGAAGGTGGTGGTTAACGTCTCCTAATTGTAGGTGGTCCCCGGTTATGAATGGTGTGCCGCAGGGGCTCAGTATTAGGTCCTTCTCTTATTTAATGTATTTATTAACGTATAGTGGTAATGGAGCGATAGCACGTTTCGATCTTTTGCAGAAATGACACCAAGCTATGCAGGGTAGTGCAATCTATGGAGATGCTCATATTTTTTTTTAAAAAAAGTGCAAGCAGACCTGGACACACTGAGTGCTTGGGCATCCACTTGGCAAATGTGGGTTAATGTGGATAAATGTAAGGTTCTGACATCTGGGGAGAAATAATCTTACAGGCCATCATATGTCCTAGGGGGAGAAAAACTTGGAGAATCGCTTGTTGAGTAAAGATCTGGGCGTTCTTGGTCAGTTCATAGGACTACAGAAACAGCATGCAATGGCATTCAGCTGCCTCTAGGGCAGTAAGATATTGGCGTGTTATTAAAAGAGGCATGGACTCGCTGGACAAGGATTGTTAATCTTCTACCGGCTGTACAAAGCATTGGTGCGTCCTCAATTAGAATATGCTGTTCAGTTCTGGGCCCCAATTATGAAGAGATGTAAATGGAGCTAGAGAGAGTACAAAGACGAGCAACCAAACTTATTAAGGGGATTGGGCATCTTAGGTGTTATGAGGAGAGTGTAGTAGAATTGAACTTATTTAGTCTTGAGAAAAGACGGCATTCGGGGAGACATGGTTAATATATATAAATATATAAATGGTCCCTACAAAAAGTATGGGGAAAAATTATTTCAAGTGAAGCCCCCTAATAGACAAGGGGGATATTCCCTGTCGACTGGAGAAAAAAGGATTCAATCTCCAGAGGAGAAGAGCGTTCTTCAAATGTAAGAACTGTGAATCTGTGGAATAGCCTGCCTGAAGCTGGTCACGGCAGGAACTGTAGAGAGTTTCAAGAAAGGCTAGATTTCCTACCTGGAGCTAAAGAATATTAATGCGTATGTAGCTATGTAAAATTCTGGATCTGGCTGGTGGAGGCTCTGGAGTCAGAGATACGGTCTCCACTGGAGCATATTGGTTCATGCCTTGTGGGTTTCAGGGCATTCACCAGTGGTGAGGCTAGGCATAATGTCCTTGTCTCTCTCCCATCACCCACATTTTCCCCACCCTTAGTTAAACTTGATGGAAACGTGTCTTCTTTCAACCGTACTAACTATGTAACATTGCTTGACGCACCATTTTTAGTTCCACTTTTAGCTACTTCCTGCAGTTTTGACTCCATCCAGTCAGTGCAGAGAATAGAGAAGTGTCAAAAATGTCATCAGTGAGGGTGTAGGGATCTCATTGGCTGCTAAAATCACATGACCCTGTTTTATGTATTTCCCTGTATTTCCTGGTGAACTCCATTTCCAGATCACTCTCCATACTGAACAGACTGCTCTCTGTCTGGTTGCTTGAATGCATGCAGGCACACGATTTCTCAGTGATGTTAGACAGATAAAGCTGCTAGTTAGATTAGTTAGGGGGGGGGACAGCAAGCTTAGGGTATTATGGACAGCAATAGTTAGGGAGTTTTGTATTGCTGGCTGCATCTTTCCCATCTATGAGTGCCCACAAGTTCATTTTTTCAGTTTTGGGGGTACAGCTAGTGCACCGTTAGCAAATCTCCAATAGAAAAAAATCTATTTAAAATATGGTTTGGTTGCTGCAAATTTTTGGGATTGTAGAAAAGTTTATTTTTTCAGTGTTTGGAGTAGAGTTCTTTCATAAGAGACTTAACAAAACTCCCATAGAAAGAAATCTATTTCTAATAGTGTTTGCTAGCTGCAAATTATTGGGATTGAAGAAAAGTAAAGTTTTTCAGTTTTGCTGCTGGAGTTCTGGAGACACCATTAACAAATCTGCCATAGAAAAAAAGCTATTTCTAATACTGTTTGCTTGCTGCAAATTTTTGGCATTGAAGAAAACCTAATTTTTCCAGTGTTGGTGGTACAGTTCTTCCATAAGACACCGTTAGCAAATCTCCTATAGAAAGAAATCTATTTCAAATACTGTTTGCTTGCTGCAAATTATTGGGATTGAAGAAAACTTAATTTTTCCAGTGTTTGTGGTAGAGTTCTTGCATAAGAGACTGTTAACAAATCTTTGCCTTTTTAATATTTATCTTTTTGAACATGGAGCGAACTAGAGGTGGTAAGCGAGCAAGGAGTGGCATAGGACATGGAGCTAGAGCTACAAGACAAGGCACTCCTTCCAGTGCTCCGGACAACACACATGCGAGCACATTGTCAGTCGCAGGATCGTCAGGCCTGTCATCGGTTCCATATGAATCTCAGTACTGAAGGGGGTCGCCAATCTGTTCTTCAGTGGTTAACACAACCTGCATCCAGTGGTTTTACCCTCTCTTCCTCTCAACCATGGCCACAAATGTCATCATCATCATCAGTACAACCTGAAGCAAACACAGGCCAAATGTTACCCAATATACAGACCACTCTAGATAATCCATACTCTGAATACCTCTTTGATGACACAATGTGGATGGGGTCAGAAGGTATTTAAAAAAAAATCAAGAGGCCAAAGAGGATGATTTGGTCTGCTCTGATGCCCAATCACTAATGCCCTCAGAGGAGGAGAAGGAAGTTGGTCCGTCGGCAGAAATATGGAGCGGCCAGCGGTGACTCCCAGTGCCTTTGGCTTCTAACCTGCAGCTTGAGGATGTAGACTGTCAGGAACAGGAAGTCACCTGTGATGATGATGATGACATTGTGGATCCAACGTGGTCTTTTCAGCAGCAGCTGGCAAGCGCATCATCAGTGGAGGAGGATGATGGGGTAGTGTCAGTGTGGGTCGGCCTCAGAAAGGGAGAGAGTGGTCGCACAAGTCCGTTGACATTACTCCGCCAGCCGTGGTCAGTGGTGGAAGTGGTAACACCGCTACTAGGTTTTCACAGTCGAAGAAGTCCAGGAACTGTGAAGCCTGGGCCTTTTTTGATCGAGCCTCAAATTCTCCGACTGACCTTGTATGCCAGACTTGCTTTCAACTCATCAGTCGAGGAAAGAATATAAAGAGTTTAAGCACCACCAGCATGAACAGGCACATGCATGTAAAGCATGAATCGCTGTGGAAGAGTCACTTGGAGAACAAAGGCAACACAGGTCCTGGGCTTCCAACCATTGTGACCTTTTCTGCCTCCTCCTACTCCTCCACTTCCATGCCCAAGTGGTCCTCTGCTGTCAATGTGCCATAGCAGCATGAGCAAGCACCATCCCTAGTCCCATAAACTGTCGGCCAATTCCCACCACCAGCAACAGAGCCTACATCTTCCCCTTCCATCAGTTTGACCTGCAGTCTGTACAGTGGCCAGTCCGGCAGCCAGCATTCTGTGTACCAGTTGTGAGAGCAGAAAAAAAACATCCCAAAGCCAAAAGCCTGAATGTCAGCATTGCCAGGCTGTTGGTCTTGGAAATGTTGCCTTTCCAAAGGTAAAGATGAATCCAGCACCATCGTATGAAGATGAATAAAATCCATAAACATTTATTGAAAAAATATTAAAAACATAATGGCATGAACTATGTAAAGCCAAGGCAGCGAAAGAGGCCAGAGACGACACAGGTAAAAAATACGCTAACGCGTTTCGGGCATACACACAAAGCCCTTACTTATAGCAATATGTGGAGGACAATACCCTACCTTCCTATATATGTAACCCGTAGATGTAAGTGCCCAATAGGATATGTTAACATAAACACGTGGGTAGAACTTACCATTGACAAGCACGTTGGAGTAATTTGAAGTGCCGCCGCGGCTGCCGGCATGTTGGAATCGGAACCGGAAATGACATCTTAGCGCGCATGCGCAATGAATATTCAGTGTCTTCTACTGGTGGATAGAATATTGCGCAGCCGCATGGCGGTAAAGGGATGTGTTGACAGTTGCTGTGCCAACCGGCATGCTATTGCTGGAACTGACGGGGATAAACGCATGCGCAGTGGATACATATATTCTGATGCTAGTAAGGAAAATACTGCACAGCCATATAGAAATGGCAACTATGTGAATGTGTCGACAAAAGAATGGTTACTATGTAACAATTTTGAAAAACACATGATGTGTGTAATTGAGGGTACATATTATGCTAGATAGGGTATGGTCTCTCCAGATATAAAAACAATTTAGCTAGGTGTATCAGCAAGATGAAATTAGCGGAATGTAATATATAATATCCCTAAACATTATGGAAAAACTAGCAATATGCCATGGGTTATCATTAATAATAGCATAATGATTCACGCTTAATATTCATTCCCATGGGATAGACTGTATAAGAACGGTGATCCAGTAAGCCTCGCGATCTCTTAAGAGGCGCACTGTATCTCCCCCTCTCATGGGATTAACAATTTTTTCTATAGCTTTGATGGCGAGAGAAGAATAATCGCACTGATGATATGTTATGAGATGTTTGGTAAACTCCGACTTGTTTCTGTCGGAAGTAAAGGAGATGTTTATGTGCTCCAAGAATCTAATGTTACGTTTCCTAATTGTGCTTCCAATGTAATGTACTTTACATATAGTGCATGTGGCCATGTATACTGCATAGTTAGAATTACAGTTCAAAAACTGTTTAATGTGAAATAATTTGGATTCTGACGTATCCATAATGTTTACTTGGGGCTGCATAATTGCAAGTGCGGCAACTGCACTAACCACATTTGAAGAAACCCTTGTTGGATAACCATTTGGGGTTGTTTGTTTGGGATTTAAAGCAGTTGGTAGTGAGAATGGTGCCCAAAGTTTTGGCTCGGCGTGAAACTATTCTGCAGCCTTGTGTAAGAACTGTGTCTAAAATGTCATCTTCACGTAGGATTGGGAGATGTTTTAACACAATATTTTTTATGGTTTGGTATTGTTTTGTATGATCCAAGACTAGTGTAGGTGTTGAAGGAGAAGCATCATCATTTTTGGATTTTGAGCTTAGCAATTCTGACCTATTTCGGTGTCTCGCTTTGTTATATGCATTGGACAACAGATTGTGTGGCCATCCTCTACTAGCGAGTCTACCATGAATGTTGCTAGCCTCTAATTCAAAGTCCGCATCGAGCGTGCAATTGCTCGTGTATATTCTCCCGTGGGGATGGATTTTCATGTAGCTTTTGGATGGAAACTATTGAAATGAACTATAGTGTTACCTGCTGTGGTTTGCGGTATGTTTTAGTAATTATAGCATGATCTGTATTTCCCTGTAATTCCAAGTCTAAAAAATTGATATGATTACTGCTGGTAACAAAGGTGAAAAATAGGTTGGAAGGGTTGTTATTCAAATATGCAATGAAGGAGGGTTCGGCAGATACATCTCCCTCCCAAATAATGAGGAGGTCATCGATGTATCTGCCGTACCAGTCCATGTGATGTGAGAATGGGTTATCTTCTGTAAAAATGTACAAATCCTCCCACCATGATACCACAAGGTTGGCTAGTGAGGGGGAATATTTGGCCCCCATTGATACTCCTTTAGATTGCAAGTAATAACAACTGTCAAACATAAAATAATTGTGTGTTATGAGGAAATTGACTACTTCTACAATGTAATTTTGTAATGTAGGAGAGTATTGGCTGTATTTGGTCAGATGATGTTGTAATGCAGATATGGCCACTGGATGGAGGATGCTAGTATATAGTGATTCTATATAACTAGAGATCCAACTTTTGTGTGTGGTCCAAATAGTATTTTTGAGGGCCTTGAATACATCAGCAGTGTCTTGTAAATACCCCGGGACTCTTTTCACAAGAGGCTGTAATAAAGAGTCCACCCAGGCACATAATCTCTCTGAAAGGGAATTTATTCCTGAGACTATAGGTCTGATGGGAGGTTCTGTTGTACTCTTATGTATTTTTGGGACTCTGTATAATAATGGGATTACGGGACTGTCCCTTTTGATATATTCTGCCTGTTTTTGGCTGAGAGTTCCTAATGTTAGCCCCTCATCGACTAATCTGAATAATTCATGATTGAATTTGGTAGCTGGATTTGATTGCAACTTTTTGTAGGTGATAATATCTGATACTAAATTACTCATGGCTATCTGGTATTTGATTTTATCTTGAACTACCACTACTCCTCCCTTATCTGCCATACGTATTTCCACTGATGTAATGGATTTAAGATCATGTATAGCTTTTTTCTGTTTATAGTTCAGATTAAACATAGATCCCTTTGTAATGTCAAGTTCCAGTTGTCTTAACTCCTTTTCTATCAATTGCTGGATCTTATCCATTGCTGCTGTTCTGGAGTTGACTGGATAAAATTCTGGATTCTTGACAGGGAAATTAGTTGACTGGATTATGTCTGTGGTTTCATGGGTGGACTCATTCTCTTGGCTTAAGTCCTGTAAATGTACCGTAGATAGCTGTTCCTGGAATCTTAGGCCTTGAAACTGATTGGGTTTTTCAACAAGTTGCTGTGTGGAATTCTCTGGTTCCAGCATCTGCCAAAAGTGTCTTTTGATGGTAAGTAGCCGCACAAATCGATTAATGTCCTTCAATGTGACAAATAAATCAAAATTATCTTTCACCGCAAAATTCAAGCCTAATGAAAGGACTTGTTCTTGTTCAGGGGTTAATATAATAGAAGAAATGTTTAGAACATCTACTGTGTTTACTTTTTGTCCTTTTATTCATCTTCATACGATGGTGCTGGATTCATCTTTACCTTTGGATTCTTCAACCGTTACTTGGACGGACTTCCTTGCACTCATCATTACAACAGGAGCTAGCCTTACCACATTGCAAATGTTGCCTTTCCGCCTGGACACAGGTGGGTTCCGCCACATTATGGCCCTGGCATTCCCCCAATATCAGATGCCGAGCAGGCATTTCTTTGCCAGAAAAGCTGTCCCTGCCCTGGACAGCCACGTTGCAGAAAAGATCTCCAGTGCATTGACTACATCTGTGTCCACCAAAGTCCATCTCACTACAGACACATGGACTAGCAAGCACGGTCAAGGGCATTGCATCTCACTGACTGCTCACTGGGTGAATTTGGTGGATGACAGCGCCTCTGGTGATGGGTCTCGGCCAACAGTCTTCAACACTGCAAGGATGGTGAAAAGTCCAGATCCCCAACCTTGACGGGTAGCATCACGTGCCAAGAGAAACCAGGCCGTTCTCAGATTAATGTGACTTGGAGACAAGAGCTGTGGACGGCTCTGCACACAAAGACCGACCAGTGGCTAGGTGCTAAGAACCTGGTGCCAGGTAGGGTGGTGTGTCCGGCAATGGGAGAAATCTCCTTGCTGCCCTTAGGATCTGCAGACTTACGCACATCCCTTGCCTAGCACACGTCATGAACTTGGTTGTGCAAAAATTTCTCAAGTGCTTCCAGGGTCTTGACTGTCTGCTGAGGAAGGCACGAGGTCTCAGCTCACACTTCTGGCGTTTGCACCCTGCTTTGTCATAACTGGTAGTGTTGCAGCATCATCTGAGCCTCCCTGTCAACCGTCTCATACGTGACATGGCAACACGCTGGAATTCCACCCTCCACATGCTCCAGTAATTGTGGCAGCAGCATACTGCCATTATGCAATATGAAGTGTCGCATGATCTGACTAGCAGTAGTGCGGACCTCGGTGTGTTGACCCATAAAGAGTGGAGGCAGGTGACAGATCTCTGCACCATCCTTGACAGTTTTGAAGAGGCCACAAAAATGGTCAGTCAGGACGATGGCATTGTCAGCATGACCATTGTGGTCATATTTTTACTGTAACAAGCGTTATGCACTCCGAACGGCAGCAGGTCCCAACAGTGATGGAGGAGATGGACACAGATGTGGACACAGAGCCTTACTCGCGGGAGGATGTAGAAGGCCCGACTGTTTCCCAAATGTCTAGGTCTTCTTTAGGCGTTGGTTCTAGGTGGAGGGCGGATGCAGGACGAAAATTCAACTCTCAGAGTACAGCGCATGAGGCTAGCCAGGGCTCTGGTGACAGTCAGGAATGGGATGAGGAAGTGGAGAAAGATGAGGAGGCAGGGGTGGACACCACCGGTACTGATTACCCTTCAGTGGTAAGAGGTTGGCACAGACTACAGGAGGAAGAGGAGGAAAATCTGGTTACTGCACCTCGATCCCGAGACTTGGGAGTTCCCGTCAGCATCTCACACGAGTGCTTGGATGCTACATTACCTGCAACATGATCCACAAATCAAGGAAATCAAAATGGACAGTGATTACTAGTTGGCCACCCTCCTTGATCCACGTTACAGGACAAAAGTGAGCAATTTCTTTTCACCCACCCAAATTGACAGTAGAATGCAGGAATTTGAGACAGTGCTCATTGACCAACTTGGGACATCTGTTGCATCTTCTTCACATTCTAATGCCACAGTGGAACAACGTCAGCAACGCAGCAGCAGTAGAGTGGCAAGCATCCGCAGCAGCAGAGAGTGTGGCAGAACCCTACTGGGTGAGATTTTGCAATCCATGTTCACCACCTTACCAATGCCTGCAAGGCAGGGCAGCATTCAGACACACAGAGACCGCCTCAACACCGATGTTTTTGGACTTGGTCTGGACCCATTCAACTTCTGGGTGTCCAAACTGGATGAATGGCCTGAGCTTGCTCGACACGCCACAGAAGTTTTATCCTGCCCGGCAGCCAGCGTTATCTCAGAATGCACATTCAGCACAGCTGGCGGGGTGATAACTGACAAGCGTGGATCTCTGACAATTTTGTGCTCCGGTTGCCAATGTCACCGACTAGTAAACTGTAGCACGTTTTCTTGACAATGTGAAATACAGTGGGTATGGAAATTATTCAGACCCCTTTAAATTTTTCACTCTTTCTTTCATTGCAGCCATTTGGTAAGATCCAAAAAGTTCATTGTTTGGCTGATTAATGTACACTTTGCACCCCAAGTTGAAAGAAAAAAAAACAGAAATGTAGATATTTTTGCAAATGTTTTAAACAAGAAAAACTGAAATATCACATTGTCTTAAGTATTCAGACCCTTTGCTTAGTATTGAGTAGAAGGACCCTTTTGAGCTAGTACAGTCTCGAGTCTTCTTGGGAGTGATGCAACAAGTTTTTCACACCTGGATTTGGGGATCCTCGGCCACTCTTCCTTTAAAAATACACCCATTTTCCCCATTTTTGGATGGTAACATTTTTGGAAAGCCTTTTGTTTGAAGCCCTTCCTGGGGGGGATGCCCAAAAAAACCCCCCTAGAAAGATGTTTGCCCCCCAGTTCCCCCAAGTTTTAAACTTTTGGGGATTGCTTTTTTATGAGCAGTCCCCGGGTTTTCTCCACACATACATTTAACAAATTAACACCAAAAATGTAAAATTTTCCCCTTTCTTATCAGACCGAAAAATCTTTTTGTCATTTTTTGGGGTTTTTCCCTTCATATGTTTTTTTTGGGGCAAAATTCTTTTTTTTAAACCCTTTTCCCAAAAGATCTTGCCTTGCCACAATTTTTGCCCTCGGGACCCCTTTGGGGAAATTTTCTTTTAGCTGGATTTCTTAAAATAAAAAGGGTTTGTGCCTTTTCAAAATCAAGCCAATCAGTTTAATTAAATAAACAAAAGCGGGACTCAGATGAAAGGAAATTAAAACCATCCAAGGATCACCCAAAGGGAAAATTTGGAAGCTTTGTGAGTTAAATATGATGTAAACAGCAAAGGGTCTGAAAAAAATTTTTGGACCAAAAGTTTTATGTTTCAGTTTTTCTTGTTTAAAAAATTTACAAAAATATCTAAATTTCTGGGTTTTTTTCTTTCAAATGGGGTGGGAAGTGTTAAAAGTTAATGAAGCAAAAAAAATTTTCTTTTTGAATCTTACCCCAAAAAGGGGTCTGAATACTTTCCTTACCCACGTACACAATTTAAACTACAAATACATCTCATGTCTGTATCCTTTTTGGGCCCGCCACTCCTACAAACGTATTCTAAAAGCTGCCCAAAAACTTTAAATTTTTCAAAATCTTAAAGGCTTAATTTATTTTTTTTAAAATAAAACCCCGTATTACCTTGATGTGGGACTTTCAACCCTCTTTGTCCCCAAATCTTTTTTTTTTTTTTTTAATGCCTCCACCTGTACAAACCCCCAAATTTAAAAAGGGCCTGTTATCCTCAACCTGGGGTGTTCCCCATTGCCATGTTTTTCCCCGCTAGCAAAGCAAATGCCGGGCTAATCAAGTGGGAAACCCGGGAAACCCTGGGGTTCCCCATTGGGCAGTTCCCCGCAGCCACCAAAGGTTTCTTGGGCCCCTAAAACAGATGAACCCGGGAAACCCAAGTTTTTTCCCCAAACCAAGTTTTTTTTTTTTTTCTCTTATTGGGAAAATAATTATCTCCCTTTTCCTCATCTGTATAAGTTTTAAAAAATTACCCGAACAACTTCTCCCATTTGGAAAAGGGGGGGGGGGGTAAATTTTAGCTCTAAATTCGGTTTGATTCCCAAAATGAAGTTTTCAAAGTTCGCTTTTCGAGGCAACCAACCCTTTTTTGTGTTTACTCATCAAATATTTTTTGGGTACCAGTTATGTAAAAAACTTTTTTTTTTTTTATTTGTAAGGGGTGGTGAAAAAGGGGGATTTAAACTTTTAAAAATTAATTTTTTTTTTTTTCTAGGGGGAGAATGCCCTTTTCCCCAAAATGCAGGGAGTACTATTTTTTGCTGTATATAGGATTTTCATTCATTTATTTTCTTATCCAGCCTGCCATAGGGAAAGGTTTTAATAGGTGTACTTTAAAAGGCAGGGTTTCGGAAAGCTTGCATGGTTACAACTTTCATAAAAAGCCCATGCCCCTTAAAGGGTCTACGGCCCTTTCACAGTTAACCCTTGTCCACAGGGGCCAAGAAAACCCCAGGGAGAAAGGGGATACCCCACTCCCCCCCAACCCCTGAACGCTGGGAGAGACTGTTTACCCGAAAATGGAAAAACAACTCGCCAGTCGGGCAGACTGCCGCCAGTTCCCCGTTGTTATAAACCCGGCCATTACAGACTTATAAAAAGGCCAAGAACAGCCCCGGTAGCGATATATGAAGACTGGAAAACGGAACATGAGTTTGGGCAATCAAGGCAAAAAGACCACTCAGGATCAAAGTTTTAAATATTTAATTGCCCTGGACGAAATAACAAACATAATAATAGGGGTATATATCAGATTTTGGTAAAGGGGCAAAAAAAAGATACGGTTACCGACAAAAACAGCAAGATTGTCTATTTACCTAAGGTGGGGCTTGTGCTGGCATACAAAGGGATGAATGCAGCCTGCTGATTCGGGATGCTTCAGTATGCTTGGTATAACCCCCTTTTCCAAATGAAGTTGACCCTGGGCACAGCCGGGGTTTTGACTTAAATAGTCGGAACATTCCCCTTTTTACACCCCCTTCACACCCCCCGTCACCCCTCCACACCCCTGGGACGTCTGAAATTTCCCCCCTTCGGGCCATGCTGTTTTTTACTTCGGACACAAAATGGGTAATATTTCGGCAGGGCATTGGGACAGAACCGTGCTAGTTCGGTTCCATCCCAACAGAAAAAGAGGGCCAAAGCTCGATTTTGATTCAGACCGGGGGGTTTTTGCTCCGTTCCTTGTGCCAGCCTTTGGTTTGTCCCTTCCCTTGTGCCCTACAAACGTGGGAGTGACAGCTATGTGTGTGGGAAGTTTCATATTTAAAAATTTGAAACTGGACTGGACCTGTGATGCACGGTTCTCCCATGAATCCTTTTGAAATACGGCCCCCGTGAGCGGGCCTATCCTTTGATGCGGGTTTTGGAAAACACATTTATTAAACCCTGGCCGGAGCTACCTTTTGGGTTCCCTAGGATGGGCATTTGTTTAATAGTGCTTCCTCATGACTGTTGCCAGTAGGGGTTTGGGTGCTTCTAAAACTGGGGAAATTTAAAAGTTAAAAAAGGCTGGGGATACTTTGTAATTTTCCCTCACACAACTTTTTAGAAGGTGAGGAGGAAAAAAAAATACCCCAGGTGTTAAGGGGATTAATGAACCACAGAAGCTCCTATATGTGACACAGACATATGCCCATATGATGTACCTGATGAAGCAGGAAGCTACCTGCGAAATGTGTTGTGCATTTGGAACTAAATAAACTATCTATTCTCAACTTCATGTTTAGTTGAGCATTCTTCTGAACAGCGCTTCAATTATAGCCCCTCTAAACCAGCGTGAAGAATTTCTTTGTTCTTCAAAGCAATTTACTGACAGACATATGCCCACCACACAACTGGAAGCTAAGACACCCCTATAAAATCCAGCTCATGTTCACACAAAAAATGCAACCTTAAACAGGTAGTCCGGTTAGGACATATAAACTTCCTAGCGGGCCATCTACCACTTAGGATCCTGCTCTATGAGGGAAACTCAACGACTTTCCCCAAAGGAAAATCAAGATGGATTTTTACTAGAACAGCACTTAATGGCCTACTAGGCAAATCACTGGGCTCGGGAAAATACGCCATCTAATAACTTTAATCTACACTAATAAGTCTCAGCTTTCATGTAAACAACTAAATACTTTTTGTAAATTGTACCATTCAGAATAAAAACTATTCAGCATTGTCATTAGAAGGACATCATGTTTTCAAAACTGATCTGTAAAGATGGTAAAATAGGTGTCCCAGGTGTGAAATATAGAGATTTTGCAATGATTTGCATTTTGGAAGTTATTTCTTTGTACCTTATTTTAATACCTTTAAGGCGATAACAAAAAATGTGCTATTCTGAAAATTATCTCTAACTACAGTCTGGCTCTCAATAAGGATCATCATGCACTATAGTTTCTTTTCCAAAAAAGTGATTTTTATAACCTATCCTGGTAAAATTTTACAATTCTTTTCAGACTAAAAATACAAAAAAAAAGGGTTGAAACGGGGAAACTACGCACACAAAAAGGGCTGGAAAAAGCCAAGCCAAAAGACCCCCTGTGTAGTTGTGGATACAATGGCCATTGGAAATCAACTTTTAATTTAAACTTTCTCCTCAATCGAAAACAAAACCCAAAGGAAGTGGGACTTAGTATCTGGAAACTTAAGACGATCATTTCAGTCTTCACATATGTCAAAAACATTTTGCTGGTCATTCTCCCAATACATCTATGTAGGGTTGAAGCTCAACTTTTCTTTTGACTGTGGAGTAAAATGATAAAACTTTTCTTCACTGCAGCCATGGTGTCGACTTGCCCACCTGAGTACCGAGGGTCCCCCGGGGGACCCAAATTTTTTGACCCAATGTATCCCTAAATATCAAGTCTGAAAGGGTTTAAATAACAAACCCCGGACCTGATTTGAACCAAAAAAATATTTTATTAAACCCCTCATGTGCAATGATGGGTACAAATTCAACATCTATATTTCTTGTATAAATAGAGGGTGGGTTCTTAATTTAGCCCATGGAACTTCAGTCCAATACTTATGGTAGCAGCTATCATGAGACATGCTTAGAAATCAACTGAAGTTGACTTTACACTGCATCTATTGAATTCAATGATAAATCAGCCTTTCATAAACCACTCTACTGGTGGCTGCTGGAAGCCACACTGTTGTTATATTGCTCTGGCTGTGTGGAGAAAATTGGGTGACTTGGAATTCTGTATGTTATAAGGATATTTTATTAAATTAATCAGCACAAGATATTGGGCCTACATAGATAAAAGAAAATAATTTCTCAGGTACACGTTACACAATTAAGGGGACCCTAACCTTTTTCTCAGCTCTGATATACTTCTTTTCCCATATGAGTGTAAATTTACACATGAAGGTTTCATTGCGCCAATGGTGTAGTAGCTCACTATCGTCTACCGTAGTAAAAATTGGGAAACCCTTTTTACCCTTTTTATCAAATGGAAACTGTCATCGTAAAAAGGACTCCAATTGTCATGGTAAACAAGCCCAATTTGGGCTAAGCTAAAAGTGATGTGAATGGAACCTAGCACTGATGACACTCAAACTTACCTCTGTTTTCCAGAACCCAGAATTTCTTCGCACCCCATCTTCTCCTCCCCTTTTTTGAAATTAAAATTGTGAGAATTAAGTTAATCTTCTTTCCCCTATGCATGGGGCACTCACCTTACTAGTACTACCAGAGTTAAGGGCTCCACACTTTCTGAAGCCTCCTACTTCGGGATAATTTTTTATTGTGCTCTGTCCTTCAAACCACACATCCAAGCATTTATCACCGTTCCACCAAAAAAAAATTTTAAAATCTGCCTGTTTTCTTGATCAAGAAAAAAAGCCGGGGCATTCCTCATCTTTTCCTGCCTGGAACTCAACATCTTTTTCTGTCCCCCATTCCCATTTCCCGTATCCCAGTCCACCTCTACTGTTGTGGGTTAATCCACCTTTCTCCTTTTTCCCCTTTCTCCCCTCCCTGACTCACAAAAACCCCGCTTAAACACTACCACGACATAAACGACTTTCCACAACTTATCAACTTCACACATTTCTGCTTTACTCCCTCGACCCCTCCTACTTAATACCATTTTAGACTTTCCTTTATTGTGATTTGGGGGAAATTCCAAAATCTTATAATTAATTTTTAACAAAATTCAAAGGTTTGTTCTTTTTTTCCCATAGAATTTAAGTGGTTCCCCGGGGAAATTTGGGACGGATTTTAGTTTTGCGGCTGAAATTTTACATTACTATCCACGTTCTCATAGAAATTGTTCCTTTTTCCCCAGGTTTCGCGCTGGTAATGGCTGTCTATGGGGCCGGCAAGTTGCCGCCCCCGCCCCCATCCCATACACACGCCGTAATTGCGGGCGACATCCGTCCCGCAATTACGGTGTGTATAAGCCATGTGAACATCGCCTAAGGAGAGTAGAGTAGACATATGTAACAATATTAATGCTGTATCAATTTGACCTTGTCTTCTAACTTTTGATCTTAAAGTTGTCGCTCCCACTGACCTACCTGAAACACCTGGAACATGCCCAGACTCTACTTCAAAGACCTGGATTCCCTTCCGTAACCACTGCTACCTTTTTGAATCATCTTCCTCCACTTGGTGGCATGAGTCAACCTTAAAATGTCTTCATTATGGTAAGTTCCTTATGTTCTTTATGGAAAAATACAATTCATAAAATGCAACAAGTACTAATGTTAGTATAAAGTGGGGACTTGTTGCGTTGTAGATGTATTCATCATGTATCCACCTCCCCTTCTGTAAGTAAGATTGTGCTGATGTGCCTCTGAGAGGAAGGTCACATGAAAGTATGTTCAGCATGAAAATGTCTGCACCGAAAACGCGATGTTTTCTCCTTAAATTTCCGCTCTTGGAAGTGTGAAATTTCAATGAGGAAACAACACGGACTGCATGGGGCAGCTTTCTGCCTCCTATACTTTAGTATTTGTCAAAAAATACTCTAAATGACTATGGGAAATGTTCTACAGATGTTTTTGGATGCTAATTTAGGGGTATATTAGCAGCGCAACACACCCAAAAATAACCTTCAAAAATCGCTGTGTGAACATACCCTTAGAAAAGTAAAAACCCATACTCGCCTCTGTACTGACTTGCCTTCCAGTGATGTTGCTACCGGTATTCTCCCTGGATATTCTGTTTTCTTCCAGCCGCTGGAAGTCAGCCTCCGAGTGGCTGCAGCAGTCATGTGATATTGCCTGTTGTCACTGCTTAAAGCCTTCACTTCTAAACAGTAAGTAGTGTCATATGACCACTGCAGCCAATCAGAAGCTGCAGTGTGAACGAGCTGACCAGTGAGAACTAGAAGAAATCAGAAGACCCAGGGAGTGGACCGGAGGTCAGTGCATAGGTGGGGGAGGTAAACAATCCCTATAATTCAAACGCGTTTAAAGGGATATTCTTCTATCATCACTTCATGGCATATACACAGGATGTTTTTGTAATACACTTACCATTTATATTACAAATTTGCAGACACTCCGGTTATTTTGTTCTGATTCTAATTCGTTATTCAGTTCTGGTTTTTGAGATTCCAATCTGCACAGTTTTTAGATTTGTTTTTATTTTTACTTGATATGTAATAAAGAGCAGTAAATTCCATCAATACATGCACATCCTGTTTATGTTATTATAACCACCAAGCTTCAGTGTAGAAGCTTAAAGGGGTGTTATCATTTCATTAAATGGTCTTCAGAATAAGGGGACAGTGAAAACAAGCAACTTTGCAATTGGATGCCATTAGCAAAGCTGCCTTGTTCTCACAGTGTCCCTTATCTTGTGTTTTTATTTACACTGATATCCAGTGTGGGTCTAATCCCTCCTGATCCCTCCTCCTTGCAATTCACTAGCTGAGAGCTCATTTACATTCTGTACAGCCCCTGGGTCAATTCACGGAGCTGTGTCTCTGACTCAGAGTTAGGGGCCGCAGCATTTTCATTTTATACAGGCAGAAGAAACAGAATTACACTGAGGGGCTTACACAATCAGGAAATAGCACACTTGTATCGATCCCTGCCTTACTCAGAGTTAGGGGCCGTAGCATTTTCTGTCTCCACACCTAGCAGAAACAGACTGCAGCAGATTGTACAATGAGAAAACATGACAGTTTTGTCCCTGTGCCTAACTCTCCTGCATTCACGCAGATCTGTGCCGTTCTTAGAAAGCTGTAATACATCTCCAGCTGTGAGAGATCAGTGCTCAGTCTAGATTGAATGCAGCCTGTGGTATGTATACAGCTCTTATAAAATAAGACTGCATAGAGAGAGACACAGTGATATGTGGACTCAGAGGGAGGAGGGGGGGGAGTCTCGGGCCAGCAGTGAAGGGGGATGATGTCATCCAGCTGGGAGGGGAAGAAACGCCCCTGCATTCACAGAGCTGAGAAGCTAAGAGCAGTGTGAATCAGCCGAAGTAAGGAAGCGATACATCCCCTTTAATTCAACTACAAAGACTGTGTCTGTCCATGTTTACCTCGCATTCTCCTCAACAAAGCAGTCAATGCCAGATCTCTCATCTTACTAACATGAGCCTACAGAGGTCAGTATCTCTACAACCCTGTATTTGGTCACTCTTTCAGGAACTTAAAAAATAAAAGGTGCAAACAGTATTTGAGGCCCTCCTCTAAGTCCTTCACCTTGGCTTATGTCATACCTGGGTGCCTTAACCTATCTACATGTTGCAGAAAAACCAAATTGCCCTTTTCAATCAGGAATTTGGAAAAAATGTACTAATCAAAAATGTAAAATATTCAGATGTTAATACAAAAAAGGGAAGTCAACAAACTGCAGTGGTGCTGGCACTGATGCCAAATGACTGTAATAGAAAGACACAAAGGGTGACATGTTTGAACGGGGCTGTGCTAGTTATATGGCGTCAGAAAGCTTTAGTAGACCAGTTGTATAGATGTATGAACAGTTGCACTCCGAACTTTGGCGCGATAAGCACCTGCGCAACACTTTTTAATGCACCAAAGATTAGGAGAGTTCTGGGGGCGTCGCACCACATTCATAGAATTAGACACATTTATGATTCTTTAGGAAAAGTACAATAGTTGCATCAAAATTGCTAATGCCCAACTATCTATTAAAGGAATATACGAGCGCTTCCAGATTAAGAAAGTGCGTATAATATGAAGTAAAACACTAGGAAAACACAATCCCAAAAGAGTAGGTGTTTGCTTTACTCAGCACTTTAAAATATATGAAAATCACAATGGGCACATTTATGAATCCCGACGGGTCGGGGCGCACCTTTCCGCCAGTTTTCCGGCGGAATCTGCGCCTGATTTATGTCGGGGCCGGGGCACGCTCATACATACAATGTAAATTCCGTCGCGCAACGCCAGTGTTTTAGGCGCAGTGCGGGTCCGAGGCGCAGTGCGGGGCTGCGCCTATGATTCGGCGCCGGAGGTAGTGCACTCATACATGCGGGGAAAAGTCCGCCGCGCCTGGCCAGTGTGTTAGGCGCAGTGCGGGGACCGAGGCGCAGTGCGGCGCTGCGCCTATGATTCGCCGCCGGAGGTAGCGCACTCATACATGCGGGGAAAAGTTCCCTGCGCCTCGCCAGTGTGTGTGGGGCACAGTGCGGGGACATGGGCGCAGTGCGGGACTTAGGCGCCGTGCAGGACAGCACCGAAAAACAGTTCTGATGCGAGACAGGCTGGAACAGCGAGAAATCATTCCACATGTCGGTGTGAAGTATGAATCAAAAATCGCCTTTATAAAGGCATTCAACATTCTCAGGAAAAGAGCTGAAACCTAAAAAATAAAAAATATATAAAACAAAATCACTTTCCAATATCCTAATTCAAGAATTAGGATATTGGAAATTGCCGGGAAATACAGTAATTTAAAATCAGCAAGCTATTCTGATTGGTCGGCATTAACCGGCCAATCAGAATAGGAGAGACAGTGAACCATTAAAACCTATGGGGAAGTTTAGACCAATCAGAATCCACGGCGGGATAGTTCAAAATACAGTAAAAATGCTGAAAAGAGCTGATTGGTTAAGCTACCGGGGACTTGGCTAGCTCAGCCAATCAGAATAGGAGCGACAGAGACCCATTCTAGCCTATGGAGAATTATTGACCAATCAGAAGAGGAGCGACAAAGACCCATTATATCCTATGGAGAAGTTTGGACCAATCAGAATAGGAGCGACAGTGGCCCATTCTAACCTATGAAGGAGTATTAACCAATCAGAATAGGAGCGACAAAGTCCCATTATATCCTATGGAGAAGTTTGGACCAATCAAAATCAAAGGCGGGACAGTTCAAAATACAGTAAAAAGACAGAAAAGAGCTGATTGGCTGAGCTAGCGGTGGCTTGGCTATCCCAGCCAATCAGAGCGCGAGCTACTTCTCCCATTATAGTCTATGGAGTGATGGGCGCTCTGAAATCTCGGCTCTCAGCGCCGTGCGGCATGAAGTATTAATCAAAAAATGATTTTTATTAAATGTAAAACATTATCAGATAAAGAGCCGAACCCTTCTTTACAAATAAAGCAGTTAAAAACCCGAACAATGCGTTTGTCGCCGAGACCGGCGCTACATAGGGAATTGCAATAGAGAGAATCGCCGGAAAATACAGTAATTCAAATTGTTTAAGCTATTCTCATTGGTTGGCATAAACCAGCCAATGTCCCATTATAACCTATGGAGGAGAATTGACCAATCAGAATAGGAGCGACAATGTCCCATTATATCCTATGGAGAAAAATTGACCAATCATATTCAAAGGCGGGACAGTTCAAAATACAGTAAAAATGCAGAAACGAGCTGATTGGTTGAAGCGGCGGGGGCTCGTCCAGCTTAGCCAATCAGAGCGCGAGCTACTTTCTCAAAGAGTTCTATGGGGAAATGAAATTCTTATCGCGCTCAGAGATTGGCTAAGTTAAAAGAGGCGCCGTTATTTGGACCAATGGGAGAGCGAGCGACGCTCCTATGGGTTTTCTAATGCAATCTGAAATAAAACTGTACATGGCCGAAATCAAATTATAACACTACAGAAGTTGTCCCGATGTGTATATAAAACAAATGATAATATAGGGGTAACGAAAAAAAAATATTAAATCAATAAAATCATGTTTATTTCTTTATTTTCGTTAGCCAAGGATCAATAGTATGGGTGCAACGAAAATAAAGAAAGGCAACATTTCCAAGGTCAAAAGCCTGGCAATGCCGACATTCAGGCTTTTGGCTTTGGGATGGTTTGAGTTAAAGTGTTTCTTCTGCACCCACACCTGTTAAATGGAAGGCTGGCTGCTAGACTGGCCACTGTATGGCGTGCAGGTGAAACTGGTGGAAGGGAAGGGGTAGACTGTGTCTCTGGTGGTGCTGGTGGTACTAGGGCGAAAGTTGAGGGTGAGAGGAGGCTGTTCATCGCACATTCTGCTAAGGGAGATGGGCGGCAGAGGCGCGGTTGGTCTTGGAAGTGGCGGGGGAGGAGGAGGTGGAGACAGAGGGTGTGACAGTGGTTGGAAGCCCAGGACCGGTGTGGCCTTTTTTCGCTAAGTGATGCCTCCATTTCAACTCATGCATTTGCTGCATGTGACTACTCAGGTTGGTGGTGGTTAAACACTTTAGATTCTTCCCCCTACTGATGCGTTTACGGCAAATTCGGCATATGATGTTGCTGGGTGAATCTGAGGCTTGATCGAAAAAGGCCCAGGCTTCAGAGGTCCTGGACCTTTTCGACGGTGATAAGCGAGGAGCGTTGTTTCCGCTGCCACCACTGATCATGGCTAGCGGAATAATTTCAGCGGACTTGTGCAACCGCCCTCTCCTTTTTTGAGGCTGGACCCATACTGACACTACCCCATCATCTTCCTCCTTGTCCACTGATGAAGCGCTCGCAAGCAAATTCTGCTGAAAAGACCACGTTGGATCCCCAATGTCATCATCATCATCACAAGTGAGTTCCTCGTCCTGACATTCTACATCCTGGAGCTGTGGGCTACAAGCCACAGGCACTGCAAGGCATTGCCGACCGCTCGGGATTTGTGCCAACTGACCATCTTCCTTCTCCTCCTCTGATGGCTTCAGCGATTGGGCGTCAGAGCAGACCAAATCATCCTCTTTGGCTTCTTGATCTTTTGAAATGCCTTCTGACCCCCACCGCATTGTCATCAAAGAGGTCTTCAGAACATGGATTATCCACAGTGGTCTGTACAGGGGTTGACATTTGGGATGCGTTTGCTTCAATTTGGACAGATGCCGACGATGATGATGAAGACATTCGTGGCTATGACTGGGAGGAAGAGGAGGTAAAACCGCTGGATGTAGGTTGCGTTAACCACTGAAGAACAGATTGGCGACGCTCTTCATTACTGAGATTCACAGGGAACCGACCCAGCGATGACAGGCCTGATGGTCAAGCGACCGACGATGTGCTGCCTTGCGTGTTGTCGCCAGCACTGGAAGGAGCACCTTCTCTCTTACCTCTAGCTCCATGTCCTACACCCCTCTTTGCTCGCTTACCACCTGTAGTTCGCACCATGTTCAGAAAGATAAAAATGTAAAAGGTCTAGAAGATTTTTTCTCAGTGTGTTATTGAAAAACTCTACTGCAAAGACAGTAAATCTTAAATCCCGCTAATTTCCAACAGCCAACTAGGATTAGAAACAGAATTGTTTCTATCGAATATCTGTGAAATGCGGTCTTGTGGAAGAACCCCAACACCAAATCAACAGTGTTCTTCCTTCAGTCCCTGAGATATACAACTGCCAAGTAGGACTAGCAATTGATAGTTTTCATCAAACTATTGTACAAATGCGCTATTAGCCCCAAACTGAGAAGCACAGAGACCAGTAGCACTATTTGCTACCTTATATGGCTTAAATATGATGTTTTGACACTGCTGACAATAGACAACAGTTAAAATTTTTGTCACCAAATTATCGTACAAGTGGCCTATTTGCCCCAAACTGCGACACACGGAGTTCAATAGAACTATTTAAAAGTTATATGGATTACATATGGTGTTTTGGCACTGCTGGCAACAGGCAACAGTTAAAATTAATTTTGTCACCAAATTATCGTACAAGTGGCCTATTTGCGCCAAACTGAGATGCACAGACTGTGATACAACTATGTTTTCGCACCACTGAGAACAGGCACCAGTTAAAATAAAATATTTGTAACCAAATAAGCGTACAAGTGGGCTATTTGCGCAAAACTGACAAACACGGAGACCAATAGAACTGCAAACAACAACAAAAGGGACAATTTCACCTCAGTTGGGAGGTCTGCTGGCCAAAAAGTAGTAAAAAACATTGCTATTTGACTGTGAATTCACAGGACAGGCTGAGCTGCACAACCTTCCCCCCCCCCCCTTTCACACCCGCAGCTGCACACAGCACTCAATCTCTTTACAAGTCTATAATTAACTAGTAACTCAAATTCTCTAATCTGGCTATATCCTAAGCTTAACAGCTACTCTAACAAGGATGGTTTTTTGTATAAAAAAGATGTAAAGCTGTCTCTCTGAGCTTTTAAAAAAGCTATTGGAACAGGCATCAAGACGTATTGCTCTCTAGTGAGATAGTGAACGAATGCAGCTGATCAGGAAATGAAGTCGCATACATAAAACGAGGTCATTTGATTTTAGCAGCCTATGAGATCCATACACTGCCCAGTGCTGACTTCGTACACCTCATCCCACTCTATGCTCTGAGATGATTGGCTCGCCGCCAAAATTACAGGAAACGCCGAAAATGGCGTGATAGTAAACCTGATAATGATTATCGTTAAGATATTTACGTAAACTATCGCATCATCGGGAAACAGCGATAAACATAAAAACCATGCCGATTTCAACTTTTGTCGATAGTATCGCTCATCCCTAGTGGAGAGAGAAGTTATCCTTTAAAGATCTAAAAACCCTCACCCCAATTTAGGGTTGGGGCTAGGGATAGATTTAAAGTTTATGAAT
>JAODAL010026616.1:0-56435 GCA_025379985.1 Phyllomedusa bahiana | reverse complement strand
CATTTTCACCATTCATCATGATAAAAATTCCATGCACCGTTTCATTTTTTGCTGCTCGTTTACACTCTCTCCAGGGGAAACGACAGGGATGAGAGCTCCTCAGTCCCTGGTACGCACATGCTCAGACATCACTTCTCTTCTCTAGGCATCTACTGATGTTCAAACCCCGTGTGTGCTGTCATTCTACTTCCGTCCTCTTTCCTCCTTAGTAATTATCAAACATGCAAATATTTAAAAAGAAAACCTCAATCAGGTCTGTGCATTGATAAAGAGAGAAAAAAAAATCCACAGTTTGGTTCCTGCCAGTGATTGAACCTATGAACTCTGTGGCTGAAGCAAAAACATTACCTCTGAGCTACATTGTAGCTACTCAAAGCTCTATACATAAATAGACCTTTCTCTGATTAGAGAGCGGATTAGAGCTCCTGCTGCGTCACATGATATGCAATTCAAACAAAATCACACACGCCCCCTTCTGAGCACACAGAGCTGAAGAGCTGGATGCAGGAGGTATGAAATGAGATTGTGGCAAAACCCCTTTAAGTACTTTTCAGCCATTTGGCTTGAGGTCTTAACACAGTGGTCGGGAGGTTTTTACAAGTCTTGGAAAACCCCTTTAACATGAGTATACTGTATATTTTACAACTATTTTTACGATGACTATTCTCATCTGGAGATGCCTACCTACTGCCGGCGCGGCGCGGATGTGTTTATCCTTATGAAAAGGAATCATTCATGATAACCTGCCAACCCGCATCCCACAAAATCTGCCGAAACGCTTGTTAAAAAGCTTTACCCGTCAGAATAATGTGAGCAGTAATGACACCCGCCCGGCAAACCTCAAGATAACTTCTTGCTTTTCCCTTATTGTCAATCAGAGGAAACGTCAATTATGACGTGCAGCAGTCGGTCTTACATTACCGGCTTCTTTAAATGTTTTTTCTTGTTTTCAAGATGTCAAATATTTCTGTCTTTTTTGCAACGAGCAATAAGCCTCCGATCGCTGTTAGGGTAATGCAAAAAGGAAAACATTTGTGTAGTGTCCTTTGTCCCTGGAGAAGGAATTACTTGAAAGACACCGTGAGATCCCCGTTTCTAGATAACAGGTAATTAGATCGGCTAACTGTCTGATTGTATTCATTAAAAAGAAGAAATGTTATTAGTTTTTGGCTTAATCTTTCAAATTGTATTTGCTCTGAAGTAGTGTCCTCTTTTTTTTTATGAGTGGTTTCATCAGACGCTTTAGAGCCACTGATAAGTCATTCATTCCAGCTGCAGCGGTGGCAGTACCGAAGGAGGCGTATGCGCCAATTAATGGAGCAGAAGAGAAGAGACGGCTAATACAAAGATAATTGAAGTTTGGGATTTTTTGATGCTGCTTAGATCATGATATCTAACAAATATCAGTGGCACACTAAAGACTAAGTAAAACCTCAAGGTATATAGAAATATTGAAAATGCATAACTGCTAAGAAAATAATTAAAGCCTGGGACTCTTAGTTTTTACAGTATTTGATCAAGATTGTATTAAGCCACCTCCCAGGTTTTCATATTTTTCCTAGCCAGTAAAGCATTTTTCAATATATCTATATACCTTGAGGTTTTACATAGTCTTTATGTGCCACTGTTATTTGTATTAGATTAATGCTATTGCATTTTTAGTGTGCACCTATTCTTGCGTTTTTAGAATATATTTAGTTGTGCACAGCTTCATTATGTTTTGTAGATCATTTGAGATTTGGCAATCTCATTGGCTTGCTGCACTCAGCTGCCTCCTTTAAAACAGTGTAGGAGGATCCAGTTTGCTATTCCTACCATACCTGAAGTTGCAGTCTGGATTGACGCCTATTTGGAGGAAACATATTTTGTGTAGGGACTCACCTGCTCTGGATCCCCTTGAATTGTTGAAAGGTGAGCTTAATACAATCTTTGATCAAATACAGTAAACTAAAGTCCCAGGTTTTTCATATTTTGCCCCTTAGCAGTAATGCATTTCCAATATTCCTATATATCTTGAGGTTTTAACTTATCTTTAGTGTGTCCACTGATATTTGGTTTAATATATGCTATTGCCTTTTTAGTGTGCACCTATGCTTGCGTTTTTTAGAATATATTTTAGATGTGCACAGCTTCATTATGTTTTTTAGATCATGATATGTAGAACAGTAGAAAACTTCGGCTCCCTGCATAGATGATCAGAAATTGAAATAAAAAAAACTACAGTGTAGTAATGTATCTAATCCCAAAGGTGCAAATATCATAAAACAAACATTTATGTTATTACAAAGGGATCTGGTTAAGTTGGAGGCCAGGGCAGAGAAATGGCAGATGAGGTTTTAACAACAGATAAAATGATGCAGCAATGGTTTATGCACAGGGAGGAAAATCCATTATATTTTAAATGTAAAAACACTGGTAAAAGTGCTGGAGAAGGACTTGGAGTCCTGGTGGACTGTAAACTTAAATTGTAGCAGCCAGTTCAGGCAGCAGCAGCCAAAGCAAATTAGGATCAATTGGGGTGCATTAAAAGGGGCATAGAGGCACATGAAATAGAACATTATTCTCCATTATACAACTCACTGGTCAACCATACATGGTAAATATTGTGTACAGTTTTGGAACACCAGTGCATAGGAAAGTACATGTATAGCTTGAACAGGTCGAAGGTGGGCAACAAAAATAATACAAAGGACCTGTGGACTACAATAACCCATAAAGATGAGCAAGATTAGTGTTATTTAGTTGAGACAAGACTGCTTTGGGGGCACAAAATATGTTTAAAACATTAAGGTCCCACTATATAGAGATCTCTCCCAAGATTTATTTATACCCAGGACTGTATCTAGAACAAGGGGGCATCCTCTATGTCTTGAGGAAAGAAAGTTTCTACATAAACATAGAAAGGGAATCTTTACGGTTAGAGCAGTGAGACTGTGGAATTCTCTGCCAGAGGAACTTGTCATGGTGAATTCAATAACATAGTTCAAAAAGGGTCTGGATACATTTCTGGAGCGTAATAATATAACAAGTTATAGTGACCGGGTTTCTGGAGAAGGGTCTGGATACATTTCTAGATGTAATATTAGAACCAGTTATAGTGACCGGGATTCAGAGAAGGGTCTGGATACATTTCTAGATGTAATAATATAACAAGTTATAGTGACCGGGTTCTGAGAAGGGTCGGATACATTTCTAGATGTTAATAATATAACAATGTTATAGTGACTCGGATTCTGGAGAAGGGACCTGGATACATTTCTAGATGTAATAGAAGAACAAGAATAGTGACCAGGATTCTGGAGAAGGGTCTGTATACATTCTAGATGTAATATTAGAACAAGTTATAGTGACCGGATTCTGGAGAAGGTCTAGATACATTCTAGATGTTATAATAGAAGCAAGTTAAGTGACCGGGATTCTGGAGAATGGTCTGGATACATTCTAGAAGTAATTAATATACCAGTGATATAGTGAACGGGATTCTGGAGAAGGGTCTGGATACATTTCTATGATGAAATAGTAGAACAAGAATATATGACCAGGATTCTGGAGAAGGGTCTGATACATTTCTAGAAGTAATAATAAACAAGTTGATAGTGACCGGATATCTGGAGAAGGGTCCAAGATACATTACTAGAGAGTTAATAATAGAACAAGTTATAGTGAGCGCGGGATCTGGAGAAAGGGTCCTGGATACATTTCTAGATGTAATAATAGAACAAGTTTATATTGACCAGGATTCTGAGAAGGTCTGGATAATTTCTAGATGTAATATGAGCAAGTTAAGTGACCAGGATTCTGGAGAAGGGTCTGGATACATTTCTAAGTTGTAATAATATAACAAGTTATAGTGACCGGGATTCTTGAGAAGGTCTGGATACATTCTAGATGTAATAAAGGTAACAAGGTTAAAGTGACCAGGATGTCTGGAGAAGGGTCTGATACATTTCTAGAAGTTAATAATATAACAAGTTATAGTGACCAGTATTCTGAGAAGGGTCTGGATACATTTCTAATGTAATTAATATAATAAGTTGATAGGACCAGGATTCTGGAGAAGGGTCTGTATACATTTCTAGATGTAATAATATAATAATTATAGTGACCGGGATTCTGGCGAAGAGGTCTGGATACATTTCTAGAATGTAATAATAGAGCAAGTTATAGTGACCAGGATTCATGAGAAGGGTCTGGATACATCTCTTGATGTAATAATAGAACAAGTTATAGTGACCAGGAATACTGGTGAAGGTCAGGAGACATTTCTAGATGTAATAATAAACAAGTATAGTGACTCTGGATTCAGGAGAAGGGTCTGGAGACATTTTCTAGATGAATAACATAAGTTATATGTCCAGGATTCTGGAGAAAGGTCTGGATACATTTCTAGAAGTAATAACAGAAGCAATTTTAACAACCTAGGAAAACTGGACTACATACAACACCTGGGGCCCCTATACTTGTGTGGCCCCCAGGCAACTGCCTAGTATGCCCAGTGGAAAAGAAAGTCAGGAACTGCCCACAGCCTGAACAGGAAGTGGGTGCCCGAGGCTGGCTGTGAAAAGCAGGCACTGTGAAACCACCATATGGGAAAACCCCTTTAATTAATACAGGCAATCTCCTAGTTATCAACAAGTTAAGTTGAATTAAAGGGGTTGTCTCACTTCAAGGATTGTTTTTTAGGTTAAAGATCTTGCAAAAACAAGTCACTTTGCAATATATGTCCATTAACAGAGATCCTAACTATTCGTATATATCCCCTCTTGACTGGGCTGCATCAGCTCCTCGGTCACTAAGCTACAGACCTGTTTATCTATCCTGATAGGCTGCAGCACTGGTTGCTATAAGCTAACAGACCTGGCCTTCTACTGCAGCCCAGTGGAAGCCAGTAAACATGCCCCTGAATTGAAAGTGAAACCAAGAAAACAGGACTGAGGTAAGATGAATCAATGTAGTGAGACAACCCCTTTAAGTTGGAATAGGTACATTTTTGAAGTAAAGCTCCAACCAATTTTTGTTTTCTGCTTTTGGATAACACAGGGAAGGGTTAACACCCCTGTAATGTACATTTTGCTCTTTGTGCCACTGTTCAGAAGATTTCACCTTACTTTCTTTCCCCCATGGAAATAGTATTGGCTCCGCACACATTGGTTATATGAGTCTATGCAGGCTCAGCGGGAGGATTTTTTACCTCATATAAGTCTTGAATAAATCCATAGCACACCTCATCTTGGATTCACAATATATATATTATTTAACAGCAAAGGTATAGACTACCATGTATAAGGAATCAACAATCAAGTGAGATACTGAAAATGGCAATGTCGTAAGCCAGGAACCGCAGTAGTCACGTGCCACTATTTACATGATCGCTTGGTGATGTCAGCAGAGGCATGTGACTGCTGTAACCAATCAGCAGCTGCAGAGGTGATGTCCGCCAAAAGTAAAAGAATGAAAACAGAAGGAGGGAGAGATGCAGTGCTGGAACCAAAACGGGCGGAAGGTGAGAATAAGTATTTATTTTATGGGTTTGCTATCAAGGTGAAGGTTGGGTTAAATTGTTGGTTTTCCAGTTCATCAGAAAAACTGCAGCATAAGTTAAAGAGGGCTGTGCACTCAAGGCATCCCAGAAACATCGATGAGCGGAAATACACTTGCATATAGCAATGATCCCAAATTCCTCCTCGGCGCTGTGCAACTCTTATGTGCAGATATGAAAAACATTTGGTGGATGAAATGATTTCTACTTGGTTGATCTGCTGACTATTGAATGAAAAGGTTCTCCTTTTCTCCCTGAACTGTAGATGTTTGCTCCATGTCTTGGTTGATCTGCGGACTATTCAATGAAAAGGTTCTCCTTTTCTCCCTGAACTGTAGATGTTTGCTCCATGTCTTGGTTGATCTGCTGACTATTCAATTAATAGGTTCTGCTTTTCTCCCTGAACTGTAGATGTTTGCTCCATGTCTTGGTTGATCTGCTGACTATTCAATGAAAAGGTTCTCTTTTTTCTCCCTGAACTGTAGATGTTTGCTCATGTCTTGGTTGATCTGCTGACTATTCACTGAAAAGGTTCTGTTTTTCTCCCTGAACTGTAGATGTTTGCTCATGTCTTGGTTGATCTGCTGACTATTCAATGAAAAGGTTCTGCTTTTCTCCCTGAACTGTAGATGTTTGCTCCATGTCTTGGTTGATCTGCGACTATAAATGAAATAGGTTTCTCTTATCTCCCTGAACTGTAAGATTGTTTGCTCCATGTCTTGGTTGATCTGCTGACTATTCAATGAAAAGGTTCTCCTTTTCTCCCTGAACTGTAGATGTTTGCTCCATGTCTTGGTTGATCTGCTGACTATTCAATGAAAAGGTTCTCTTTTTCTCCCTGAACTGTAAAGTTAGGTACGAATGTCTTGTTTGTATTCTGCTTGACTATTCACTGAAAAGGTTCTCTTTTTCTCCCTGAACTGTAGATGTTTGGTCAATGTCTTGTTTGATCTGCTGACTATTCAATGAAAAGGTTCTCTTTTTCTCACTGAACTGTAGGTGTTTGGTCAATGTCTTAAATGAAAAGCACAAATAGATTGAAGGATCTTCTGCTAAAACCTTGGTGCCACAAAGCACAAGACGCCATCAGTGGCATTATGATCCATGCCTTGATGTCACGGCATATTTTTTTTTTTTAAAGGGGTGGGGGGGAATTTTTTTTTTTTTTTAAAAAGTTTAAAAAAAAAAAAAAAAAAAAAAAAAAAAAGGGGAAAAAAAAACATGTTGTTGCCGTGTAGGATCAAGGTGCTAGAGGGGTTAATCCCTCCAGTCGGGTGACACGCCCAGAGGAGAAGCCTGGCTGATAGGAGTTGACAGCTCAGCTTTCAAATCAGCCCAGAGGGGTTGGGTCGCTCAGGCCAATAGAAGAGTCAAGGAGGCCGCAACCAATCAGCTGCTGGGCGGTGTCCAGACGGCTCATTTAAACGTGCAGCTCAGTTTTTTGCTTCATCCTTGTCCCTTTGAAAGGTTCCCCTTTACGCTTCCCTCATGTTTCCTCTTTGGCTGTTTACTTGTTACCTGGACTTCGGCTGTTTCCTGACCTCGCACTTGGTCCTCTGAATTGCTGTACCGCTTTAACCTCCTGGTTTTGACCCTTGCTTGGCTTACGTTATTCGCTTGGTTTTTCAGATGTGTGGCATTGGCGTATCCTTACCGTAATCGACCCGACTGCTGACTTCTGCGTTTCCGCTGACTGCCCTGCACGTAGAAGAGTAGGGACTGTCGTCGCAGTTGGGGTCTGCCATTTAGGGCAGCACGTCAAGTAGGCAGGGACAGTGGGCTGGGTGGCAGTCAGGGCTCACTGCACCTCCTCTGACATGACACTTGATATGTCAGAGCCGTGTTGGTGGCATAGAGAGCAGCAGCAATGGATAAAGAATATATGGTCGCACACCTCCCTAAACATGAGCCAACATTCTGCAAAATGAAGAGATTCAGGCAGCACTTCCAACCAGATTAAAGTGATTTTTCATTTATCCAAGCAACGTTTCAGCTCACATAGGTTTGAGAAAGTCTCCTCCGTGAGTCTGAAAACGTTTGTATGGTTTAAATATATAAAAATATTATTTATATATATATTATAAATAATATATACCCCTACTCTAGACCGGCCTCCCCTTTATCTTCCTTCCTGACCAGATACCTTTTTTTTTTTCTTAGAACTTTCTGATTTTCACATATATATGTTATGTAATTGTGTTATATTAATTACAATGTTTTAGGCTTAAAGTTGGGGTTTGGGTTGTCAGGATTTTTTTTTATTATTTTTTTTTCCTATTCTTATTTTACATGTTGTACCCCCCTATTTTACATAATTTTTGTTTTTTTATTATTTCCCCTACAAATGGATATGATATATTAGTCCCAGTTATAAGGAAATTGTCCCTGAGCTGATCTGGATCTAATAAGAATCAGAATCTTCTGCAGTTACTGAGAAGGCGGTCGCATGGCTGTCAGGCCCAAAAAGCTGGAATGTATATACAGTATATCATTGAGTGTGGTATATGCAAAGATCAAGTAGGCAGGGATGATAATAAACCATCGCTGCCTTTTCCCTGTGGAACCCCTACCGAAGCTGCACAATTAGTGTGCACCCACAAATTTACATAGTTAGTACGGTTGAAAAAAAGACATATGTCTATCAAGTTCAACCAAGGGTGGGGACGTTTAAGATGATAACCATCTGATGTATATATTCAACAGGTGCTCAGCATCAATATACATCCCGACTGCACTGCTCTCAACCCTTGAAGGGGTTTTGCCACAAAGTAAAATTGACGTGGGAAGTTTGTAAATTAAATAATAAACATTTTCACCATTCATCATTAAAAATTCTGGACCGTTTTTGTTTTAGCTGCTCCTTTAGTGATCCAATGTTTACAGCTCATCTCCCAGGAAATAGACCAGGTCTGAGAGCTTCTCAGTCCTGGTCGACACATGCTCAGACATCACCTGTCCCCATCCAGCAGCTACTGAGTTTGTTCAAAACCCCAGTGCTGTCACTCTACTCCTGTCCTCTATTCTCCTTAGTAATAAGATCAAACATTGCAAATAAATAAAAAGAAACCTCAATCAGGTCTGTGCATTGATAAAATCCACAGGTTTGATTCCTGCAGAGATTTTAACTGAGTACCCTTGTGCCTGGAGGCAAAATTTTTACCTCTGAGCTACGTTGAAGCTACTTAAAGTTCTACACATAAACAGACCTTCTCTTTGACTACAGAGAGGAAAGGGCATGGTGATGTCGTCCTGCCTGGTCCACATGATAATCAATTCAACAAGTGACACGCCCCCTTCTGAGCACACACAGCTGAAGAGCTGGATGCAGGAGGTAGGAAATGAGATCGTGGCAAAACCCCTTTAAGGCAAGCAGTGCCACAAGCAACAGAGTGGTAGTAGCACAGCCACCCCCATGTAAAAACAGCAAAGTACTTCCTTACAGAATGCACAAAACAATTGTAATAAGATATAAGTTAAACAAATATCTTTCCTATGCCGCAATTAAAGTTCTAAGGGTGTTCAAGAGCTGTCGCCGAAGTATGTAGCCACCACTTAAACACGAGACTCTGCAATTTTAAATTTTAATTTAATTTACGATATTTCAATCATCGTAAGCAGTTTCAGACCCCTAGGGGTAGCAATTTTCCTTTCACACTGGAAGTAAAGAGTGCAAGGGGAAATTGCTTACCCTAGGGGTTTGGAAAACACAAATGAAATTTTAAACATGGCATGGAAATGCAACACAAGCATTTTTCTATCTTGGTAACTTCCACAGCTACTTTAGTCAAGAAAAAAAAAATTGTGCCTGGAAACAAATAATGTCAGCATATATGGTGTATGTATATGGCTGGTGGAGGTTACATATTCTTATTGCATCCGATAGCACAGGTGTGGGAAAGGTCTGTCCCGAGCGCCATATACAGCCCTCAAAATGACGTGTTCCAACCCTGCGCCTGATGTTCCCAAGTCAGCAAACAAGTTCTAGTATCTTTGCAGACCAGCGCATGTGCAGATCTCACTCCTGCCGGTCTATGGGATGGACACTTATTTGCTGACTGTTAACATTGCAGTGACAATGTTCACTAAACCCTAAAGTACACTTTCCCTTTTTATTTCCACTATTGCTTTCAAGCACTGTGACCATTTTGAAAGAAACATTTATTGTTGCAGAGCGACCTTAGGCAGTCACATGTCTCGTCCACTTGGTGGAGTACAGCAGGTCACTTGCTAGGTAGGTTCCAACGAGGGCCTGGTCTCGGTGGGGGAAGCCAGAAATTGTGGGTCAGTAACTCTCGGTTACTGACCTTTCTTGTCTTTTGTATGGCTGCTATGCAGTTAAGTAGGGGATGGTTTTCCCAGATCGGCTATAGCGTTGGGTGGGAGACCTTTCCCGTGTTCCAGGACAGACTTTTTGAAGGTCTCTGGAACCTCTTAATCCAGATACCAGGAAGATGTTGTTTTCTTCCTGGTGTGTGGAGTAACAGAAGAGAGGCTTTAAGTTTGCAAGGCTTGAAGGAAGCCTATACTACAAAGTGGTACTAAGTAGTAGGCTCAGGCCACAGGTAGAGTGTTTGCTGTATGTTTAGTCAGTGGGCAGATCAGAGGCGTTACTTAAAGCTCTGGGGCCCCAGTGCAAAATTCATAAAAGGGCCCCCACCTACCATGTCCTATTTATAATATTGGTAGCTTTGGGCCCCCTAAGGCTCCAGGGCCCGCTAGCGACCACTACCTCTGCACGCCCTATAGCTACGCCCCTGGGGCTGATGTCCGAAGAGTTTATGTTTGTTATAGTTTCTTCCTGGCTGGCTGAAACCTGGAACGCAAATAAAACCACAAGTTCTACCTTGACCAAATGTCTTATGACCTGAACCAACAATGTGCCAATGCGCATGCCCTGGTCTTCAAAGCTCCTGGCACTTGTTTGCTGACCGCTCCACATTGAGCATCTCAATAACATCTCAAGTTCATGCCATTACTGCTGCCCCAAAATACTGCACATCGGGGAAGAACGGGAATGGACATTATAGCATGGAAGGGATGAAGACTTCGGTGCATAACATCTAAACTCGACAGAGAGGAGACAACTAGCACGTCAGATACAGCTCTCATCCGTGCTTCTTCCTTGCAGTGAAAAAAAACAATATGGACAAGATTTGCTGTTGATGTGCTTATCTGTTCTGCAAAATGTATATGCACTTGTGATGCTCCGGAAGATAAACAGTTCCAACAACACCGTTGAGTTAAGTAAACATTTGACCAAATGAAGCAGGCTAATTTTTAACTTGATCATTTAGCGTGGCCCCGGAATAACGTTCGAAATATCCAAATAGCCATTGGCAAGACCAGTGTTAAACTGAACGACGTTGCATGGATCTGACTACTGAAAACTTGAATTTGCCTCTGGAGAATATATTTTTTTACCATGATGAAAAATCTATCAACACCAAAAAAAATAATAAAATAATAATACAGTTGCCAAAGCCATCATTCAAAAATCAAGAACAAATTAAGAACTTCGATACTATTTCACGGTAGAGTCAATACAAAATTAAAGAAGTGATCTCCTGCAGCCATCTATGTTTAAAATATTTCTTTGACGTTAATGTTTCATGCTCTAGGAACATGAGAAAGTAGCAGCTCACAAGATTAAAGCAGATAAGCTTCTCCTTTTTTAATCTTGAGGCTGATATTGTATTTTCATGCTCCAGTGGTTTTCATCACCTACCCTTGGCAAGGTATTGTGTCCTGATCTATAACTCCCGGCTCCTCCAGCTGCTGATATGCTGGTCCTGTAATCCCATTGAGGCGACCCCTGGGCAGTGGTGGAGTTCTCCGAAAGGCATTTCTCTGCAGCATCCTACTCCTTTGGCTGGGGCTGCAGCATGTAGAAAGGCTCCTGGAACAAATTGGATACATGGTGTTATTTTCTCATTTACCACTCGAGGCTAAGAGCTGAAATGGTGAGAGTGCTCATGCACTTGATCGTATCATGGTTGTAACACAGTACACATAGACTTTTATGGAGCCTCACTGTACACAATACCATATAATAATATATGGGATTTTTTTTCTCCCATGGCATGCTTAAGGATACTGTAAAATGGAGCATGTTGGAGTATTGGCATCTAGGAGGTACCAGCTTCATGCCGATAAGCATGTTGGGGGTATTGGCATCTAGGAGGTACCAGCGTCATGCCGATAAGCATGTTGGGGTATCAGCGGCATGTCGATAAGCAGGTTGTGGTATCGGCATCTAGGAGGTGCCAGCGTCATACCGATAAGCAGGTTGTGGTATCGGCATCTAGGAGGTGCCAGCGTCATACCGATAAGCAGGTTGTGGTATCGCACTAGAGGTGCCAGCGTCATACCGATATGCATGTTGGGGTATTGGCATCTAGGAGGTACCAGCATCATGCCAATAAGCATGTTGGGGTATTGGCATCTAGGAGGTATCAGCATCATGCTGATAAGCATG
This sequence comes from Phyllomedusa bahiana, assembly GCA_025379985.1. Lineage (NCBI taxonomy): Eukaryota > Metazoa > Chordata > Amphibia > Anura > Hylidae > Phyllomedusa > Phyllomedusa bahiana. The sequence goes on along the minus strand of JAODAL010026616.1, from coordinate 44,421 downwards.
TTTGCATATCGGCACCTAAGAAGCATTAGCATCTCGCCAAAAAGCATGTCAGGGTACCAGCATCTAGGTGGTTTCAGCATCACGCCGATAAGCAAGTTGCGGTATCGGCATGTAAGAAGTATTAGCATCATGCCAAAAAGCATGTTTGGATATCGGCATCTAGGGGGTATCAGCATCACGCCGATAAGCATGACAGGGTATCGGCATCTAGGAGGTATCAGAACTGCAGCGAGACTTGCATTTGGGATGGCAACATTCTGGGGCATCTATTACTATTGGTGTGATACTCCCTTCTAGCATTTAACCCTTCTATACATTGATCTGTGCATCTTAGATCAATTTACTTCTGTGATATAATCACAGTCCTTATGCACTGACCCTTTATTTCTATTTGCACATGTATTTAATTTACTTATAACTGTGTGTGCATCAGGTTAAGACTGACCCACAGGGGAGCAGGGGAAACCCCTTGTGGGCCCATGGATCTGTGGTCATGGTGGTCCTCTGTGCATGACAGACCTGTGGCAGCTTTTAAGGAAGAAATTAAGGAAAAGAGAGGCAGAGTGCAAGAGTAATGTGCAGTAGGTATAGGTTAGACCAGGCATCCTCAAACTGCGGCCCTCCAGCTGTTGGAAAACTACAACGCCCCTCATACATTTATATAATCTCTAACAGTTGGAATCATGAGAGTTATAGTTTCCCAACAGCTGGAGGGCCGCAGTTAGAGGATGCCTGGGTTACACCCTAAAAGCCAACTCCACTGGTGGGCTCCAAGAATCAAAACCACCGGCGGGGCCCAAGAATCAAAACCACTGGTGGGGCCCAGAAACTCCAGTTCAACACTGGTGTTCATACAGTATTATTTATTCACTATTTCACTTAATTAAGCATGTAGGTGCAGGTGCAATATTTGGGTGTTTTTTGCATTATGTTATCTTACTATTCATGTTGGATGGTAAAGCGTCCGGACTCCTGTTATATATTGTGGAACGCATCAACTTTTAATACATTTCTGTATAAATACGTCATTTTATAATGCATTTTATGTTCTTACACTGAATTTTCTATATAGGTTGTAGGTATTCTTTTGGCAACTGCATTGAAAGACAAACACTCATTTTAAAGTCAGCAGAAGTTAGAAACCTATGAATCTCCTGCTGTGATAAAGTTAAAGATCGCAACCTGTGGCCTACTGGGACAGTAACCTATGGGCAAAAAAGTGAGTTTTAGACCTAAACAGGTTAATACGTGGGGTGAACTCGGCAAGCCATAAAAAGGACCATGGCTGCCCTCGATGGTGCCTTATTCTAATATACAGGGCCGCCGATAGGGGGGTACAGGCAGTACTCCCGTACCGGGCCCGGCCAGACTATGAAGCAAGGGGGGGCCCGCCGCCGATGGCAGGTACCGCCCCCTTGCTTCGTTATAGAAGGTAGAGAAAGAGGCCCACAGGCCTGATTTCCTCTCTACCTTGAGGTGTCTGCGGTCCTGCCGACTGCCCGCCGCTATATGTGGCTGGGGCCCGGAGCTACTGATGGTGAGGGGCCCTGGGCTACTGATGGGAAGTGCCCGTTGCTCACTACAGATGGTGAGGGGCCCGCATCGTGAAATGTCACACAGCGCTGCGCGCGCAGCATGTAGTTCAGTGGCTGTCTGGTCTGTTACTACTAGTTTCTTCAGCGCGGCGTCAGCAGCTTGGTGACTGAGCAGCGGGCGGCGAGGCCCCCCTCCTTCCTCGGGCATGGGGCGGGCCTCACTGGATTCAAATGAATCTGCCCGCGGCCCGAGTAAGGAGGAGGGGGCCACCCGCTGCTCAGTCAACAAGCTGCTGCGCCGCGCTGAAAACTACTAAGTAACAGACAGCCATGAACACATGCTGGCGCGCAGCGCTGTGTACTTTCAGAGTGGCCCCTCCCCATCTGTAGCTCTGGGCCATTGTCCAGTCAAATAAGGCCGCCCCAGGGGGGGGGCCCCCCCCCCCCCCCCCCCCGCCCCTGTACATTTGGGCACCCCCCAGAAGGCCACTATACGTTTGGGGGCCCCCAAGGAAGGTCCCTGTAAGTTTTGAGGCGCCCCCCCCCCCAGAAGGCCCCTGCCTACGTTTGGTGGCCCCCCCAGAAGGCCCCTGTAATTTGGGCCCCCCCCAAGAAGGCCCCTGTAAGTTTGGGCCCCCCCCCAGAAGGCCCCTGTACATTTGTGCCCCCCCAGAAGGCCCCTGTGCGTTTAGAGGGCCCCCCAGAAGGCCCCTGTGCGTTTTGGGGTCCCCCCCCAGAAGCCCCTGTACATTTGGGCATCCCAGAAGGCCCCTGTACATTTGGGGCCCCCCAGAAGTCTCTCTGTACATTTGGGGTAGTGTGGAGGGGGGAGGGGGAACCGTGGGACGACGGGGAAGGGGGGGGGCGGAGGGAGGGCCTGACGGTGGGTAGAAGAGCCGCTGGTCGGTGGTTGGGTGTCGCAGGGGGGGGGGGGGGGGCGCGGGAGGGGCAACTAGGATAGTAACAGAGGGGGGCCGGGTGGTGGGGAAGCGGGGGGTTTTAGAGTTTAGGGAGAGGGATGGGGGTCGTGGGGGAGAACTGGGGGATGGACGTCAGAGGGGAGGGTGCGGGAGGCAGACAGTCAGAAAAGTGGGGGGGGTGCAGGTGTGGGGAGGGTTTAGTTGGCGGCGGTGTAAGGAGGAGGGAATGGGGGGGCTGTTGGGAGGCTTGAGACCAAGGGTTGGTTTACGAGGGGTGGGAGGTGTTAGCCGGGCGGGTGTCGGATGCTTGGTATGAAATAGGCGGGGGGTGGGGAAATCGAAGGTAAGGTGCTGCAGGAAGGGCGGGGGGGCAGGGTAAGAGGAGGTGGCGGGGAGGCGGTGGCTGCAGGGGAGAGGAAGGGAGGGAGGCGTCTGGTGGAGGGATAGGGCGAAAGAGCGAGCGATGGGAGGGGTTGGGTGGTAGAATGGCCGAGGGGTGGTGTGGGAGGGACGTGGGGGGAGACTAAGGGAGGACGGGCCCCGTAGGTGGGGGGGAGGTGGGAGAGCGGCATCGCGGGTGCGTTGTGAGGGAGGGGGTGAAGAGGGCGAGCTGATGTGGTGGGATGCGTTGCCATCGGGAGTCTTAGGAGGGGGCGGGGGCGGAGCGGTCGGGGAGCGAGGTGGGGTGGGCGGCCGCTTGGGGGAGGGGTGCGAAGTGCGCTGGGGGGAGCTAAAGGAAGGCAGTAATGCTGGAAGGCGGACGGCGGGGGGGGGGAGCGTAGTGTGATGGGGGGCTGGTCATGTGGGTGGGATGGTGTAGTGGTATGCCTGGGTGAACGAATGGTGAAGAGGTGGGGGGAAGAAGGGGGTTGGGGGGGGTGGGCAGGGCAGGAGATGGGGGCGGATGGGGGGGAGGTGCGAGTGGGTGGCGGGGAGGTGTTTGGGAGGAGGAGGGGTTGAGGGGTGGGAGCATTAAGGAGGGAGGGGCAAGAGGTCGAAGAGGGGGGGGGTTAGCAGGGGGGGGGGGTGCGCTAGGCTGATGTTGCGGGGGGAGGAGGGTCGTGGTCGTGGAGGTGGGTGAGAGGTGGGGTGTGGGGGGGGGGGTTAAGGGGGGGGGGAGAGGTTTGAGGGATGTAATGCGGGGAGTGGGGAGGAAGATTAGGGGAGTGGGGCCTTTGAATGGCGGTGGGGCCAAGGATTGGAGGGTTGGGTCTGGGGCGTGAGTGGTGGGTAAGTGGGTAGGTGCAGCAGGTGAAGAGTGCTCCGGGGGGGCGAGTTGGGGGAGGCGAGGGGCGAGTGAGGTGAAGAGGGGGGGGGTAGCGTTCGGGTGCGGGGAAGAGAGTGGGGGGTGGAGGCATGGGGGGGTAGGGGGAGCTTGTCCACCAAGTGGGGCAGGAGCACGCGGAGGCAGGGGAGGTCTGTGTCCTGGAAGGGGGTGGGACGTGGATTGATATGGGGCTGGGTGAGGGGGGGGCTGCTATCGGAATGGACAGGATCCAAAGCAGCGGGGATAAGTGTGGGCGTGGTGGCCGATTGGCGAGGATGGGGGAGGGGGGCGGCAGCAGGTGTGGAAAAGGGAGCGGTCGGGTGGGGGGGGGGGGGGGGATGGGAGTGGGGGGGTAAAGGAGGCGTGGAGGTCGGTGGGCTAGGGGAAAGACGTCCCACCCGAAGGGGAGGGGTGTGGAAGAGGCAGCGGGGTGAGGGCGGGCCCGGAGGGGGGGCTTAAGTGGTGGGTTAGGAGGCAAGTGAGTCTGATCGGGAAAGCTCCGGGTGGGCGGCGGGGGGGGGGGGGGAGGGGTATGACTGGCGCAGGGGGGTGGGTGGCCGCGAGAGGGGGGGGAGTATGATTGCTGCATACGGGGAGGTAGCGGCGGGGAGCGTTAGGGAGCGTTGGGAGAGACGAGGTGTGGGGGACGGAGGTCGCGGTGGTGTGAGTATGTGTGGAGGGCAGGGGGGGGGCATGAGTGAGGGTGAGGGGGATGGGGGAACTGGGTTTGAGGTCACGGCGGGTGTGAGGAGGTGGGTCGGAGAAGGTTGATGGCGGCACAGACCGGGTGACTAAGGGCGCGCGGGGGTGTAAAAAGATGACGGGTTGGCGAGCTGGAGTGGTGGGGGGTCGTGGGGGGGTGGATCAGTAGAATACATCACTGTAAGTGTGGGATGGTGTGTTATGAGGGGGAGATGACGGGGGAGGGTGGGGGGGATGAGCGGCGTCGTTGAGCGGGGAGGCGTGGGAGGGCGGCGGAGAGTGAAAGGAGGCGCGGTTGCGTACGGGGAGATGTCGAGAAGGTGTGGAGTCGTGGGATTGCTGTGGATATGAGTGTCGGAGGGCTTGGATGGGGGGTGCAGAGGTGGAGGGAGGCATGGGGAGTCTGGGGGGGACCCAGTCGCAAGGGGGGGACTCCGAGCCGTGTTGAGCGGGGAGGTTTGGGGTGAGAGATGAGGGGGGACGTCGGAGAAGTGGGGAGATGGGACGAACGACTAGGTGGGAGGTGAGCCTATCGTGGCGTTAGCGGAGGGGGGCGTGCTGTAGGGGGTGGAGAAGGGAATTACAGAAGGGGGTTGGATGATGCGGGTTGGGAGGAGGGGATAGAAGGAGGTGAGCAGTAAGAGGCGATGGTGGTCAGGTAGTGGGGGGCAGCAGTGTGGACTGGAGGGGGGGCGGGCTGGGGTTGGAATGCGCGGGGAGGGCGGGGGACTCGTGGAGGGGGCACGTAGTGGGTAGAACGTGGTTATTGGCTGAGTGAGGACGCGGGATGGAGTGTCGGCAAGGGGACGGGGGGTGAGGGGGAGGAGGGCGGCCGTGGACGGACGGCGGGGGGTGGGAGGGGGTGGCGGGGTGGGGGGCGACTGTTTTGTTGGCGTAGGGTGACAGGTGTGGGATGACGTGGGGGATCCGCCTGGGGTCTGCGGACAGGAGAATGGGAGGTGTCCTCGGTGACAGGGACAAGGGGGGGGGTCGAGTGGGTATGGGATCTGGGTGCGACAGCGTCTTGCGGCTGAAAGGTGTGGTTCGGGGTGTTAGCACATGGGTCGGGCTGGGGTGCGTGGGGCGGGTAAGTGTTTGGCTGAGGGTAAGGGCGGACGAGAGTCGGTGGTCGGGCGAGGACGGTGAGAGGATGGGGAGTGGCATTCGTAGAGGGGAGGGGGGCTGGGGATGGAGGTGAGGCGACGCGAGCGGCGAACGGCGTCGAAGAGGAGGTCGTGGATCGGAGGCGAATGGGTGCGGGAGCTGGGGGGGGGGGCAGTGGGTGCGCATCCGGGCGATGGGGAAGACAGAGGGGGTACGCTGGCTGGGGGTGGATGGCTGAGTGTTATGGGAGGGAGTTAAGCCCTTTGTATAAGCCGAGGGGTCGGGAGTGCCGTAGTCTCGGGGGGGTGGGGGTTTGTGGGGAGGTATGGAGCGATGGAGAGGGGGTCAGTGGGGGGGGTAGGGAATAGCGCGAGGGGATTGCGGAAGGGCGTGGGAGCGGGGGGGTGGGGGCGGGAAGGGGCGACGGTGCGCGCACCAGAAGTGCCGGGGCTGGAGTGGGCGCGGTGGCTTGATTTGGCGGGGGCAGGGCGGTGTGTGGGAAAGTTGTTGCTGGGCGGGAGGGGGGTGTGATGGAGCGGGTGGTGGGGGATAAGTGTGTGGCAGCACCGTGCGGACATGGAGTGGGGTCTCGGTATTGAGAGGCGGAGTGGAGGCCGGTCGACGTCTCGTGAGGCGGATGGGTGCGTTGTAGGTCTGGGGATAGGTCGGTACTGTGGAGGGGCGCGAGGTTAAGTGGAGGGATCGGCACGAGGCGTTGGTGGGGGGGGTAGGAGTGGCTGGGGGGGCGCGTGTAGGCGGAAGGGGTCGTAGAAGGGAGTTGGGAAGATAAGAGAAGCGGGGAGGGGGGCGGATGGGCGTAAAAGTCGTGGCGGGGTGGGGGTGCTAATGCTACCGAGTTGCCGGTGGGGGTGGGGGGAATGTGGGGGCATAGTGGTGGACGCTGGATAAAGGCGCTACGTGGGCCTGGGTGGTGAAAGCAAGTAGTTCTGGAGCGTGGTGTTGCTGTTGGGGGGCGGCCGGTTTCTCTTGGCTTGTGTTGGACGGGGGGGGGGGGACGGTTCGGGTGATCGATGCGTTGAGAACAATCTAGGGAGTAGGGTACTGGGCAGGGCTCATGAGGAGGGGAGTCATGCGTGAAGTGGGGGGGGGCGGAGGGGTGGTAGGTGGGTTGGGGTGAGGGGAGTGCGTATGGGGCGGTGTAGGGGGGGGCGGTGGGGTGATGGTGGAGTGCGTGATTAGCGTTGGGAGGGGGGGCTAGCCATTGGGGTGGGGGGTGTTGCCTAAGGGGACGATGAGGAGGCGGGGGGGCGGGTGGGGGGGGGAGGGGCGGGGGTGACAGCGCGGAAGTGGGTGGGCACAAGCGTAGAGGGCGGGTGCGTGCGGGTGCTGGTGAATTGCGGTGTGTTGGTTGCGTATTAGGGTGTCGGGGGGGCGGGACGTTAATGGGGGACTCAGGTGTCTGTGGAGGGATGGCGGTCTGTGAAGGGGGGCGAAGGGGTGGTGTGGCAGAGTTTTGCTTAGCAACTTGGCGAAATGCCTTTAGTGCAGTAAGGAGTGTATGGCGTTCTGTTCAGCCCGGTGTAAGGTTCGATGGGTGAGCTTGTGTGTTGTGGTTAATGGGCTGTTCGTGAAGGCGGTGTCAGGTCGCGGTGGGTTTAGTTAGTATTTGGTTGGCGAAGAGGGGGGCAATGTGGTTTGTTTTGGAGAATGTTTAGTCTAATTTTACTTTGGGTGCTCTTTATTGGTTTGGGGGGATGGCAGTTGTTTGGCTTGTTATGTCGTGTCTTCTTTGTGGATGGATCTGTCTCTTTTTTGATGCTTCAGGGTTGAGTGATTTATTCATTGGGATTGTTTAAACAGGCGCAGTACCTACCTTCAGCAACGGTAGTAGGGTGCTAGGGTAAATAGTGGTGATTTGCTTGTGAATATCGTGGATAAATTACATGGGGGCTTCAGGCCCAGAGGTCTTAGTGTATAGGGTGTGCTGAGAGGATGGTACTTTCGGGTTCAAGTTGCGATGCGTGCCGACCGAGTTAGTAGTTTTGTGCTTTGAGCTAATGAAAGGAACTTGGCGCGAGTAGGTGGTCTTGGTGTAAAGTGGCGGCGATTTTAGATAGAGCTAGGTATATGAGTGCGTGGGTTGCATGGAACGGACGATTTTGAAGAGCGCTGGCAGTGGTGAGGTGGCATTAGATAGGAGGTGTGGTTTTGCTGGCTTGCGGGTGAGTTGGTTGGAATGAATGCGTCTCGGACTTTCGAACTCGTGGGTTGTGCTTTTTTTTCAACATACATGTTCGCAGGGGAGTAGGTATTGGCTTGGTACTTTATATCGGAGTGGGATGAACGTGAGTTTGTGTGTGGTGTTTGTTTTTTTCGGTGTTTTCCGGGTGTCTTAGTGCGATTTTGTGTGTCTCTTTCTTCCGCCAATTTCTCGCAGGTATTCTTTGAATTCCCACTGTTCTGCTGTAGTTTCGTATGGGTTTTTTTTGTTCGGTATTGTTTCTATGAGTTGCTTTTTTGTCCGCTAGGCGCTAGCGGATCCTTTCCTGTAAGGCTTCTCTTCTTTTTTTTTTATTAAAAATTGTTTTACTTTGTTTTCCATTTACTCTCCCTCCGTGCTTGCTGTCATTAGTGGGGTGTTTGTTAGAAAGAGTGTGAGCGAGTGTCGTGGCCTCCGGGTGGTGGGTTTGTGCAGGCGACATTCGGGTTTGTGCGAAGAGTTGGCATTAGTAAACTTGGCATCGGTGGGGGGGTGCCGCGTGTGTTTGGCGGAGATGAGGTGGGTGTCGGGTGCGAGTGAGTAGAGAGGGTGATGTGTAAGGCATATCGGGGGGGAGACTTATCGAGAATTTTGCACCTTGGGCGGCAGGGGAGAGGGTTACGTAGTTGATGTATGGTGGGGGGGTGCTGCTAGGGAGTGGATGTGCGGGTGCAGCACTGTGAGAGGCCCGACTGGTAGAGTATGCGTTATGGTTGGGTTTTTGGGGTATGGACAATGCGGGATTTGTTGTGCGCCGCGTTTGGTCGTTGGGGGTAGGTGGCAAATGTTGCTGCCGTTGCAATTGGGTTTGTTTGTTTTTGGTTTCCATGTCGCCTACTGCTGCGACGTTTATCATAATTTAAATAAGGATTGTTATGGCCTTGCGTGCAGTTTGGTTGTTTAGTGAGATCATGTTCAGTTTTTTCTTGTAGTGTTTTGTTGTTTTGTTTTGTGGTGGGTTATTGGGTCCAGTGTGGGTGTGGTCGCGGCCGGAAGTAGTTTCTGTCGTATTGCCCAGATGTTGTTGCGGTCGGCTTTAAATCAATGGATTTACGCGGGCGGGTGGTAGATTGGTGGTGCTGGGGAATTTTAGGCCTTCGTTGTGGGTGGGATATGTTTGTATGTGAACCTATTGAATTTGCTTCAGTGTGGGATAACGGAGGTGTGTATTAGTCGTTAAAACGCGTTAGGTGTATGTTAGGATGAGCTGGTGAATTGGTGGAGGCTGGGCGTCGCCTCGAGTGGCTTTATTGTGTTATCACTGTGAGAATGTTTTAGTTTTTTTGTTTATTCCTTAAATTTCATCTATTTATGCTGTTTTGAATTTTATGATGATACTTTATTCTTTAATATTTTTTACATTGTTTTTATCGTTTCTTTGTTACTGTTTGCGTTTCTTTTTCTGCTTTCTGGCTTGTATCTACAAATTTTCTTTTTGCTTATTCTCTTTGTTTCCTTTTGTTGTCTTTTTCGGTTCTATGTTTTTTGTTTTTGTTATTTTTTTAATTTTTATCTATTAGTTCTTGATTTATTTTTATTTTGTCCTTACTGTAGCTTGATGTGTATTTCTACTTGATTTATTATTTTTTTCCTTTGATCTAATTTTTTTAACTAATTGTTCTATTGTTTCCATTTATGTAATGGCAATTTTCTCGTTTTTATTTTTTTCATCTCGTTTGTTTTTAATTGTTTAGTCGCTTCTTTGTCGTGCTTGTATTCTTTACTTCTATTTTTTCAATTTTTGTGTCTTATTTTTTCCTGTCCTTTATATTGGTCTTTTTCTGTTATTTTTTAGACATAGTTTCAAAACCTCTCCTGTCAAGGCCCTTTACTTCTTTTTTTTTTTTCGTATACTTTTCTTATTTTTTTTCTTATTAACATTTTCCTTTACCCTCTCTTTAGTGATTGATTCAAGTTTTTGTTATTGTTGTTCACTGGTGCGCAAATATACGGTGTTTGTATTGATAGTGGTGGAGGTAGGGGGTCTATTCGGGAACTTTTGTGTTGTTCCATTCACTTAGATGCGCGTGATCAATGTAACTATCTGTTTGTGTGGTTATCTGTAGCGATTTGGATCGGGGGGAGTTTAGACGCTTTCATGCTTGTTTGTTATCTGGGCGAAACTAGTGTAGCTCTGATGTGTGTTTGTTTGGTCATGGAGACTCGGCCTATTATTGTTGTATTGCGGTTTGTTGACTTGCTGCGTGTCCTTGTGGGCGTTCTTATGTGGCGGGCGGGTTGTGGGTGGCTGGAGGATGAGTGTACTCTTTCGTTGTTAAGGTTTCGGAATTCTCTTAAGTTTTGGATCTTTGTCACGGTGTCGCTTGGTTTTGAAGAATAAGAGGTATGTCATTCTGGGCAGAGAGAAGGATTTTAGCCGCGGTAAATGTTGTGGGTGGGTTTTGTGGGGGGGCGGTGTGTGGAGAGTCTGCTGGGGGTTTCGAGGGGTGGTGCGACTAGTGAACGGGGGATTATTGGTTGGGGCGTGGATATGTGTCGCTGCCGGTGACCGGACGATCTTACTGCCCCCCAGCAGGCTCCTGTACATTTGGGGCCCCCCAAAGGCTCCTTTACATTTGGGGCCCCCCAGAATGGCTCCTTGAACAGATTCCCCCCCCCAGAAGACCCCTGTACGTGTGCCCCCCCCCCAAAGGGCCCCTGTACATTTGTGCACCTCCAAAAGGTCTCATGTATGTTTGTGGCCCCCCCATAAGGGCTCTGTATCTTGGGCCCCCCCATAAAGCCACTGTAATCTTTTGCCCCGCCATAAGGCCCCTGTATCTTTCAGGCCCCCCAGACGGCCCCTGTATCTTGTGGGCCCCCCCAATAAGGCCCCCTGTATGTTTGGGGCCCCCCCAGAAGGCCCTGTATTTGTGTGGGTCCCCATAAGGCCCCTGGATAATGTTGTGGTCCCCCCATTAAATTGGTGCACTATGGTTGTGTGGCCCCATAAGCCCCCTGAATGTGTTGGGGCCCACATCCAAGACCCCTGAGTATTGTGGGGCCCCACACCTGTGGGAATTTGATGGGACTGCAAGCGTGGCTGGAGTGGGTCCACTCAAGTTTCGCTCCATGTGGGACCCCACTCGAGTTCTCCCGCTACTTATGGGGACCTTCTACCTGGCTACCTACCTATGAGGAACCACTATCTACTTAGCTATGGGGGGTCCCTATAAAACAATACCAGGGCACCAAAGGGTAGAATTATTACTATTTGGGGAAACAATGGATGGGGGTTTGTTTCATAGAGAGGGTGTACAGTGGGATTGTGAGTCTCCGGTATTTGTGTTTGTGATTCTGCAGAGACAAGTGGGTGTCCAAGACAGTCCCTCATGTTGGCCGGGACCGGATGGAGAAGAAAAGGGAAAGTGACGACTTATCATACGACGTCACCTGTGAGTCACTAAATATAACAGTACTGTGTGCAACTTGTATTCAACCATTATTTATGAAAAAAACTGTCCAGGTGTAAGACTTTTTAGTTGTCCATAGCAACCGAATCAGTAGCGCCCTTTATATTGCTCTGTAAAAATGTAAGGGGCGCTCTGAATTGAGTTGCTGTGAGCAAACCAAAGTCTTACACCTAGACAGTTTTCAGTACATGTCCCCCTTATGGTACTTAGGTGGTTATATTGGAGTTATTGTTAAAGGATTATAAATTATTAACAGTAATTGTGCCATTATTCGCAACTTTGAGTATGTGGTGATGAAGTGGTGGTATTATTTGTTCTTTGTATATTGTGGTTATATTGTAAAATCGGCTTTAGTATGCTGGTTTTGGTCAGTAACATTATAGTGATATGTGGCGGTAAAATTTGGTTCTTGTATATTGTTTGGTTAATTGGTCCCTGGGGCATACTGGTTTGGTCAGTAAACATTATACGTGAGTATTAATTTACTATAATGTTAGTGATATGTGGCGTATTATCCGTTCTTTGTATATTGTGGTTATATTGGAATATCGGGCTTGTATCTGGTTTGGTCATTAACATCATAGTGATATAGTCACCATACCGTAGTGATATGTTGGCGGTATTATTTGGTCTATGTAAGTTGTTTGGTATATTGGACTGGGTTAAACAGGTTTGGTCAGTAACATATTGTGTGACACATGTGATCATGCAGTGTTAATTTTGCTGCCCTTGTATACTGGTACTCATTACTGCAATATAGGATGGTAGGGGAGGAGGATTAAACTGTACGGTTAAAATTCAACAAGAACTAAAATCCAAAGACAATGGTGCAATTGTATTTTTTTTTTCTGGAGTTGTTTGGCGTGGTTGTTAGGGTGGGAGCGTGGGGTTTGACAAGGGTGGGGTTTACAGGTGGGCGGAGTTGACAGGGGCGTGGCCTGAGCAGGGCGGAGTTTATGGGGGCCCCGATGCTTTAGCTGTAGGGGGCCCTGAAATTTCTCATGGCAGCCCCGCTAATATAGGTCTATCTTAGTGGTACTGCATGCATTTGAAATGTGTCAGTATATTTGTCTTGTGGATTATAAGCTCTTCGGGCTCAGAGAGTTTTAAGAGGTCTCTATTTATTGCGTTGTACAAACAGATCTGTATTCTAGCTGTGCCTAAGAGCCCGAAGAGCTGATCACATTTATTTTTATACAGTGGTGAAAATAAGGACAGGAGAAAACCTCTCTATGGATCAATACAAAGGAGCACACATATATTGAAGCAATCTAGGAAAACAACTTATGAAAGGTTTTGCTAATGATCCTCTGACGACAATTATTCCATCTAATGGAGGCTCAGAGTTATATTGAGGATATCTCCCACATGATGAAAAGAGAGGCTACAAGATGAAAGCCTTCAGCTTGGCATGTCTCATTGAACATATGCTTTTCTCGGTAGAATGACTACAATTTGTTTCTCTGTAAACTTTGTTGTATGATATCAAAGGACATACCCTATGGTATAGTATAGAATACAACATAACTCAATTTAATATATCTTTTTACTCTAGTTCCGACATTTCAGAAGGCGGCTGCCCAGGAAGCAAAAATAAAAAACATCAGGGAACATAATGTCAAGAGCAAACTGAACTTAGTCGGAACACTTGACATCTACTTTAAACTTATACTCTGTAGTACTCTACGAAATTCTGAAAATCTGGAAATGTTCACATTTAGTTCATCATTTTAATTTTTTTTTATTTTAGAGCATTAATGTTGCTCAAATAGGCTGTTTAGTTCTAGAAAAATTTTTTAAAAAATTCAGGTTTGGGACAACCGGAACCAAATTTTTTTTTTTACTCTTACCTTATTCACAACTCTAAAAGGAAATTAAAAAGTGTAAAAGAATGTAAAGCTTAATCCAATTTAGCATTAGGGATAGGGTAAATTTTTTGCCAACTATTGCCAAAATCTGATTTAGACTGACACATGGAATTACCCAGGTCAATAATAATATTTATAGCAGTATAAAAATTCTTGTTACGATATAAATCTAGCCGTATAATTTGGGAAATAAAGTGAACTATTTTTTTTTTTAGGGCAGATTGTTTCCTTCCTTGGTTTTATTTATTTTGGGTTTCATACTTTAGCTAAAAATGGAGGAAAAAAAGTTTTAAAATTACCCTTCCCTTCATCCACATGGCCTTTCCACCCTTGGTTGAACCTGATTTACATACAGTGGGTACGGAAATTATTCAGACCCCTTTACATTTTTCACTTTGTTTCATTGCAGCCATTTTTTAAGATCCAAAAAGTAATTTTTTTTCTGCTCATTATTGTACACTCTGCCCCCTCTCCCCATCTTGTAAGAAAAAAACAGAAATGTAGATATTTTTGCAAATTTATTAAACAAGAAAAACTGAAATATCACATGGTAATAAGTATTCCGGCCCTTTGCTCAGTATTGATTGGAAGCCCCTTTTGAGCTAGTACAGCCATGAGTTTTCTTGGGACTGATGCACCAATTTTTTCACACCTGGATTTGGGGATCCTCTGCCGTTCTTCCTTGCAGATCCTCTCCAGTTCCCTCAGGTTGGATGGTGAACATTGGTGGACAGCCATTTTCAATTCTCTCCAGAGATGCTCGATTGAGTTTAGGTTAGGGCTCTGGCTGGGCCAGTCAGGAATGGGCACAGAGTTTTTCTGAAGCCTCTGCTTTGTTATTTTAACTGTGTGCTTAGGGTCATTGTCTTGTTGGAAAATGAACCTTCGGCCCAGTCTGAGGTTCAGAGCGTCTGGAAGAGGTTTTCATCCAGGATATCTCTGTACTTGGCCGCATTCATCTTTCCTTCAATTGCAACCAGTAAACCAGTATTGAAAAACACCCCCATAGCATGATGCTGCCACCACCATGTGTCACTGTTGAGATTGTATTGGGCAGGTGATGAGCGGAGCCTGGTTTGTCCACCGCTTACAATTAACACCAAAAAGTTCAATCTTCGTCTCCTCAGACCAGAGAATCTTAGATCTCACAGTCTGGGATCCTTCATGTTTTTTTGCAAACTGTATGCGGCTTTCATATGTCTTGCACTGAGGAGAGGCTTCCGTCTGCGGCTTTCCTATGTCTTGCACTGAGGAGAGGCTTGCGTCTGCGGCTTTCCTATGTCTTGCACTGAGGAGAGGCTTGCGTCTGCGGCTTTCCTATGTCTTGCACTGAGGAGAGGCTTCCGTCTGCGGCTTTCATGATGTCTTGCACTGAGGAGAGGCTTGCGTCTGCGCTTTCCTATGTCTTGCACTGAGGAGAGGCTTGCGTCTGGGCTTTCCTATGTCTTGCACTGAGGAGAGGCATGCGTCTGCGGCTTTTCCAATGTCTTGCACTGAGGAGAGGCTTCCATTTGCGGCTTTCAAATGTCTTGCACTGAGGGGAGGCTCTGTCTGCGCTTTCATATGTCTTGCACTGAGGAGAGGCTTCCGTCTGCGGCTTTCCTATGTTTTGCACTGAGGAGAGGCTTCCGTCTGCAGCTTTCCTATGTCTTGCACTGAGGAGAAGCTTGCGTCTGCGGCTTTCCTATATCTTGCACTGAGGAGAAGCTTGCGTCTGCGGCTTTCCTATATCTTGCACTGAGAAGAGGCTTCCGTCTGCGGCTTTCATTTGTCTTGCACTGAGGAGAGGCTTCCGTCTTGCGAAACTTTCCCTTAGTCTTGCACTGAGGAGAGGCTTGCCTCTGCGGCTTTCCGATGTCTTGCACTGAGGAGTGGCTTCCGTCTGCGGCTTTCCATATGGTCTTGCACTGAGGAGAGGCTTCCGTCTGCAGCTTTCATATGTCTTGCACTGAGGAGAGGCTTCCGTCTGTGGCTTTCATATGTCTTGCACTAAGGAGAGGCTTCCGTCTGCGGCTTTCATATGTCTTGCACTGAGGAGAGGCTTCCGTCGGCCGCACTCTGCCATAAAGCCCCGACTGCTGGAGGCTGCAGTGATAGTTGACTTTATGGAACTTTCTCCCATCTCCCTGCTGCATCTCTGGAGCTCAGCCACAGTGATCTTGGGGTTCTTCTGTACTTCCCTCACCAAGGCTCTTCTCCCACGACTGCTTAGTTTGGCTGCACGGCCGGGTTGAGGAAGAGTTGTGGTCGTCCCAAACTTCTTCCATTTAAGGATTATTGAGGCCACTGTGGTATTAGGAACCTTGAGTGCTGCAGAAATTCTTTTGTAACCATGGCCAGATCTGTGCTTTGCCACAATTCTGATTCTAAAGCTAATGGGCAGCTCCTTAGACCTCCTGAGCTCCTTCACAGGAATGCACTGGTGAGTCCTTATCATAAACAGATGAGTGTCTTTGCCAAGGGTCAAGTCCAATCAGTTTAATTAAACCCGGGCTGGACCGCCATAAGGAGTAGAACCATCTCAAGGAGAAAACAGAAAGGAAATGAAACAGCCATGTTAAGTTGAAGATATTGAGTGTCACAGCAAGAGGTACTGAATACTTATATGACCATCATGTGATATTTTATGTTTTTCTTGTTTAATAAATTACAAAAAATATCTACATTTGTCTGTTTTTTTTTATTTCTTTTCAAATCGGGGAGGGGGAAAGGGGGGGCAGAGTGGTACAATTAATGACAAAAGTAACTTTGTTGGATCTTATACGACCAATGGCTACAATAAAGAAACAAAGAAGTTGAAAAATTTAAAAGGGAACCGTCAAAATGTTCTAATACCCACTGCAATTGTAAGGCTTTCCTAGGCAGGTTCCCTCTGCCCTTTAGCACCAGTAGTCCTTTTATTTTTGCACTTGTACTTATTGACATATATTACTACATGTAGACGCCCCTCGAATATGCAGCGCCCTGAAATCAATGGTGCTTTAAAATAAATAATAATCAAAAATTTATTTTCTCGACCATTCTAACAACGTGACTCTGTATCCTATGTGTTATAGTGCTAGGACCAGCTATGAAAGACTCGTAAAATATCCTCGTTCAACAACAATGTAACAAAAGTTCCCCCATGACAGAACAGCAGACCGGGAGCGCGGCAACCCTGACAAATTTCGTAAAAGCCTTTATTCTATAAATTTTTTATGATTTTGACTGAAGAAGTGTCCACATTGCAGACATTTTTTTAGGGGAAATTGTTTGACCCATTTGTAGTGGATTCAAAAATAAAGAATACCATGGTTGTATGTCATGATCTGCCATTGTATATGCTTAAATATGCCTCATCTATTTTGTTATAAGCATAAATGAAAATGAAGCATAAGGTTGACATTAAACTTCAATTGGGGATAAGAACTTCCAACACTTGGAGATGTCTGAAAACTTAAAGGGGTTGTCTCACTATATCGCTTCATCTTACTTATCAGTCCCTGTTTCCGCCTCAGTTTTACTTCAAGGCGTGGTATTGGCATCTACCTGGCCTGCACCAGTGATGAGCTGTTTGAGCACCACCAAGTCTATCTTAAATGACCAAGTGGCATCAGCCTATCAAGAGAGCTCAAATAGGTCTGTAGCTATAGCAACTAGCGCTGACAGCCTATCAGAAGAGATCAAACAGGTCTGTAGCTATAGTAACCAGTGCTGGCAGCCTATCATGATAGATCAAACAGATCTTTAGCTATAGCAACCAGTGCTGGCAGCCTATCAGGAGAGATCAAACAGGTCTGTAGCTATAGCAACCAATGCTGGCAGCCTGAGGAACTGATGCAGCCCTTACAAGAAGGGATATCTAGGAATAGGTAGGACACTGTTGATGGACACATAAGTGACTTGTTTTTGCAAGATCTTTAACATAAAAAGCAGCAATCCTTGTAGTGAGACAACCCCTTTAACATAACATTAGGTATAAGGGTAAGTTCACACAGCTTATTTTGGGACACATTTCACCATGTATTGAGAGCGTGCAGCGCTCTAATACGAGCAAAATGCGCCCCAATCATTACGGTAATCCACAGTTCTCATAGAGAACTATGGATTATGCCTCCTCTCCCCACTCGCACAATACAATCGTATTGTACACGCAGGGAGATAAAAAACATGTCATTTATTCACGGAACTTACGCGCTGCGAGTAATGACCGTCTACGGGCCGGCGGGCTGCCGACGCCCCCACGCCGCGGGAGTAGGCGCTGATCGGCTCGAGCTCCCGAACACCCGCCGTAATTGCGGGCCGTACTGTACGCCCTGCAGTTAAGCCGTGTGAACACAGCCTAAGAGTCCACTAGGAGACAAAGCAAAACACCCAAAAAAATTATGACATTTTGTTTTTAACTTTTTAATGGGGCAAGTAAGACTTAAGTTTTTATAGCATCTCCGAGTGCTGGAGGTTCCTATAACCGATACAAGATTTCTCTGCCTACAGCCAGGTGTCTTTTCCCTGCACCAGATCACGTTGGAAATTGAATATTCCAAAACACCAAAGAATATTGGGGAACGGACACTTTTGTTTCTTTGCTTACAGAAAACTAAAATGGTTTCAAGTAGACAGAAACTTATGCCTATGCTCTCTTAAAAAGTCCCGAGTAGTGTTCTGCTTGTATGCTCAATAAAATCGAAAGTCTGTTGCATCGAAGCAGAGAAAATTTTTGATATACACTTAGGGCGACATTTCCCAATATGCCAATGCCAGTTTTTTGGAATATATTGCGCTTTTGACGCCATACTTTGGATGTAAATGAACTGTCGTACACCAAAACTAGGCGCCTAAAAATGATGTGCTGTGCGCCACAATGAAATGCGCCTATTGAGCCGCATAGCACATCATTACAAGTGTATATGTGTTAGGCGCATTTCATATACTTGTAATGATAAGCTATGCACCTCTGTACGTGATGTGCCTCAATAGGAGAATTACATACGCTTCGAATGATTTGCTATGTGCTGCGATTTGCACTATTCGCGGCACAAAACATTTCATTGGTAGAGTATGTAATGCACCTATCGAGGCACATCACGCATAGCTTATCATTAGAAGCCTATGTAATGCCCCTATCGAGGCACATCGCTCACGGAGGCGCATAGCTTATCATTACAAGTATATGTGATGCGCCTAACACATATACACTTGTAATGATGTGCTATGAGCCTCAATAGGCGCATTTCGTTATGGAGGCGCAGAGCGCATCATTTTTAGGCGCATTATGTTTACTATACAAGGTCTACCTGACGCCAGATTTTAGATAGGGTCTGAGTTCCTGGCACACCTTCCAGTTAGGTAATGCCCCTAAGACCTGACGTAGCCCCGCCAATTTTCGGACATCTCGACCTTAAAGTCTGTGGCTTCTCTTCAATGCATTACAGTGCTCTTTGATTAGGAACCAGTCAGAGAGACACGGAAGTCTGCCTGTGACCCAACCAAAGTCCTACTTAAAGGGGCTCTCTGATTTCGAAAACCTATTTGATATACCTTGGTAGAAAGTTCTGAGTTAATACAGGGAGGTACCAAGTTCAGGATCCCCATTTCTTAATCTAGATGGAGTGCAGATATAAAGATGGTCTCCCGCTCTGGAGGACCTGTCCGGTTTTACACAGACCAGCCAACGATTCGCATATATACCGAGTAATGCTTCAATTCCACTGTGATGGCGCTGCAGGGAATGTGAAGACTTACTGACAAGCTTCTCCACAGATAACAGCTAATTGTTGGGAGCAGGGCCGGGACGACGGGTAGGCGACCACCTAGGGCATCCGCTTCATCCTTGGCAGGAAGGGGGCGCAAAGAGTTAAGGAGTGGGCTAAATTTTACATTAGAAAGGGAGGCGTGCGGGAGCAACATGCCTTATTTGCCTATGGCACCAGAATACCTTGTCTCAGCCCTGGCTGGGAAACATTTTATGACCACCTTATTGTCAAGGGACACTACTAACAAGTAGGAACTGTCCAAAGCAGAGAAACTCCACAACTTTATAGACAATGGCTGACCATTTGACCACCAGAATACTTAATCATATGACCCGAATGTACAGCGCCCTGGAACCAAGGGCGCTCAAAAATAAATAATAATAATAATAATAATATTTCGAGAGCTGCTTCCCTTTTTCTGTTCTGAGCAATTTGCAGGGTCACAGCCTTCAGACCATTGATTGGATATATCTAAGAGAGTGATTTGACACCAATATCTGTAATTGGACATTTTTTCCTATAGTGGCTCCAAGCAAACCTTATAAAACTATGATTATCATCATCAGTTATCACTTGTGCATCAAAGTGGCTAAATATATGTTGAAATTGTGGCAGTAGGGGGGTGCACAAAATGTGTTCCTAACACCTCTTCCCTAAACGTAACATATCTGCAGGTAACCATTAAATTGCATGGATCTATATATTTATTATGCTCCGCTTTGAGAACGAAGAATTTACAGGTATGATGAATCTCAATCCTCCTAGATAAGCTATAAATAGCAAAGCTAGATCAAAAGGCACTTCTGAGATAGAGTGACCTGCTTGGCAATGTCACCAAGACTGCTGACTCAGATGTAACAAATCCAATCTCCGAGCTCAAAAAAAAAAAAATGGTGTGTAGACTTAAAAGCATGTCTCTGTAAAGTAACAGAGAATAAACTATGTCTTCTCCAGAACAAAGCAATGAAAAACGAGCCCCTACCACTAAGTGCAGGCAGAAAACTATCATGAAAATATCAGTTTTATTTGAAACACAAACATCTTAATTCAGAATCTGTAAAATCAGGCAATGAGGAAAATAAATATAAATTTGTAATAAGATAAATTGCTTTAAAGGGGTTGTCTCACTACATTGATTCATCTTAGCTCAGTCCTGTTTTCTTGGTTTCATTTTGAATTCAGGGGCGTGTTTACTGGTTTCCACTAGGCTGCAGTAGAAACCAGGTCTGTAGCTACAGCAACCAGCTCTGGCAGCCTATCAGGAGAGATCAAACAGGTCTGTAGCTATAGCAAACAGTGCTGGCAGCCTATCAGGAGAGATTGAACAGGTCTGTAGCTATAGCAACTAGCTCTGGCAGCCTATCAGGAGAGAGTGAACAGGTCTGTAGCTATAGAAACCAGTGCTGGCAGCCTATCAGGAGAGAGTGAACAGGTCTGTAGCTATAGCAACCAGCACTGGCAGCCTATCAGGAGAGATCAAACAGGTCTGTAGCTATAGAAACCAGTGCTGGCAGCCTATCAGGAGAGATAGAACAGGTCTGTAGCTATAGCAACCAGTGCTGGCAGCCTATCAGGAGAGAGTTAACAGGTCTGTAGCTATAGCAACCAGTGCTGGCAGCCTATCAGGGGAGATTGAACAGGTCTGTAGCTATAGCAACCAGTGCTGGCAGCCTATCAGGAGATATCAAACAGGTCTGTAGCTATAGTTACCGGAGGAGCTGATGCAGCCCATACAAGAGGGGATATCTAGGAATAGTTAGGACACTGTTAATGGACACATATTGCAAAGTGACTGGGTTTTTGCAAGATCTTCAACATAAAAAGCAGCGATCCTTGTAGTGAGACAAGCCCTTTAAGTCAATTTATTAATATTCCCATAGTGAACACTTACTTAAGGGGTGTACCCACTATACAAGTCAATGGTGTAGTTTATCACTATGCCATCCAAGTCTGATAGGTGTGGGTCCCACCTCTTGGACCTGCACCTATCTTGGGAATCAACCCTCAAAAGTGTTGGCTCAGAATGGAGATTTCGTTGCACCTGTGCCCGGCTCTCCATTCTGGTCAATGAGAGTTCTCAATACAACCAAACACACCACTCCTCTATATTGGGAAATCCCACTGAACGTAATCATGACCAGTTTTCCATTCTGAAATAGAACTTTTGGGAGCTTATTCCTAGATAGGTGTGGATCCCAGAGGTAAGACTTGTACCAATGAAACTTTGATGGTATATTTGATCGACATGCCACCAAAGTGCATGGTGGGAACACCCCTTTAACAGTTAGGGTATGTTCACACGGCTTATTTTGGGGCGCATTTCACCGCATATTTCGTGGCGTACTGCACTTAATATGTGGGGAAATGCGCCCCATAATTACGGTAATCCATAGCTCTCATAGACAACTATGGATTATGCCTCCTCTCCCCGCTCGTCCAATACAATCGTATTGTGCTCGCGGGGAGATAAGTGAGCCCCTCCCCCTCTCCCCGCGCGCCTCGGGAGTACGAGCTGATCAGCGCGAGCTCCCGAGAAAAACGATGTACTGCGACCCATAATGTACGTGCCACAATACATCGTGTGAACATACCCTTAGGGCTTGGTCACACAGCTTATTTGGACGAGGTCTTCGAAGTGTTTCCTCGCCCAAAACCTCGTCCAAAATGCCCCCAGTTCATTTAATTGATTCCTATGTAAAACCTCGTTGTAGTTCACACACGACGAGGTTTTTACATGCTACTTTGGAAGTGCTGAAAAAGAAGCGTCATGTCAATTCTTGAAGCGTGTTTATGGTGCGGTTTTGGCGCATTTTGGGTGTGGTTTTGGGCGCGGTTTTTGTCCTGGCTATTAATTTGTATGGGTGAAAATCGCGTCAAAAACCTGATCCAAAACCTCACCAAGAAACACCTCTAAAACCTTCTTCTGAAGAAACAGGTTTCAGGCAAGGTTTTAGTAGTGGAAACGCTCCAAAAACCTCGTCCAAAATCACGTCCAAGTAAGCCGCGTGAACATGGCCTTAGGGTGCTTTTTTCACGGTGCGTTTCTGACGCGTTCTTGATGCGTTTTTTGTGCAGTAATGTACAGCATTAATTGCTGTGCTTCCTGCATGAAAAAACGCATCAAAAACGCGTAAAAAAATGCCTCAAAAACGCACCAAAAACGCTCCATGTGAAAGCACCCTTAAGTAATCCTTTCGTTATTACCAGAATCAACTGCCTATAATTAAAAGATCCCCTCCATATTTATAGTGCATTTTCCATTCGCATCAGTTTAGGGGTCACCAAAAAGTTCAGAACAATTATCGTTTGCTGACTGTCTTCCAGAGATATTATTAGGGGCAATTTCTATGCTTCTTTGTTTTGTTCAGTAGCAGTTGAGTAAAAAATACAAATGACTTATTTTTCCAGATGTAGTTCCATACTTTGCACTTCAAATAAACCTGTCAGGTGATTTATACAGCCCTATCTCAAAGATGGATATGGTATAAAGAAGGAAGATAACATACAGTGGATTTGTAGCAGGATTAATGAGTAGAAAGCCTAGTAAATTTTAACAGGACTCCCATGAGAGGCTGTGAGAGTCCTGATTCCCAGAACACCACACAGTTATTTCAATCGGATTTAATGGGGTTGTCAGGTTTCATCAGTGGTGGTGGAAAAGTAGATCACAATCTACCAGAAGACCTCAGTTTGAAGACCAGTTGATTTTTTGAGTAGTTCTTTCCTAGTTTCTCTTACAGTAAAGCTGAATAGTACAGAGCATGACAATCAGCACAGCCATTTTTGAAGATAACATGTAAAGATGTAGCAAAGTTTAACTTAACGGTGATATCACGGCTTTCCATGTTATTGGTTCTTAGGTTATAACAAAGGACATTGAAAAAGTTGAGATGACTTTGCTGTGATATTATGGTGCATAACCTGCAAGGTTCATCTTTCCTACCACTATGTGGTGGTAGAGCAAGTACAATCAGTATTTAATTGTAGTCAATGTTCAGAACAAACCGTGGCATCTACAAAAGGTAGCATGTGATCGATCTTCTATGTAGCAGCGCCCTCTGTGTATATCATGTAAAGTTCCCTGGTCTTGTACTGTAATTACCTAGTTTAGATACAAAGAGTGTGCGTCAGAGCAATCGTAGCCCTTTCCTCTTCACACTATGGGCCACATGTATGAACCTGTTTAGGTCTAAAACTCACTTTTTTGCCCATAGGTTACTAAAGAGTGAGTTTTAGACCTAAACATTTCATACATGTGGCCCATAGTGTCAATATTGTCAAGCGTCTCCATCGATTTGGATGAGCGTGGTCCTTACCGATGATGCTTTATCGACTGACTCCCTCGGTCAGATGCTGTGCTGTTTGAGAAAGGCTGTGTTTCCGAAAAACTGGATTCCATCACATTCTCTCTTATAGGCTCTGGATTTCGCTCAGACTTGGAATACTGTAAAGTGAATAACAAAAATATACAACAAATTTTACTTTTCTGTAAACGCTAACATCATTGAGACTATTTTGATCCACAAAATCAAAAAAACAAAAAAAAACCCACAGGAAAAATGTTAAAATATATGGATTTTTTGGGGGTTTTGCAGATCATATTCTGCACTGCTCTACAAGGGTAAGTAAACATACACGTCATGACAAACCATGAATCTAATAATGCTAAAAATTGGTAATAAAAAAAAAAAAAAAGAAAAATCAAATTATCACAATATTGCAACCATACAACATTTTTTCAGTTCATGTTTTTGTTCCTCGTCATTCTTAGAAAGAACAGCTGCAATTTTAATGTCAACTCCTTACTCTTTTTAGTTTAAAAAATGTAACCTCAGGCTTAAAGAGATTTCCAACTTCCAGACGAAAACTTTCTCTCTCAAATCACCGATAAGAAAGAATTGGATGGTGTTCACAAGGCTTACTTGAAAAGGTCCCTGTTTGGCTCGACACTGGGTCACCAGAAGTTGTGTAAAAAAGGGGGCCCTGAACCCAAGATTTTGTCTAACCCTAAACTGAGGTTAAGGTTATGTGTTTTATGGATTCTACTGGTCATCCATCTTGCCCTTCCAAGATGCTCCAGGTCTGGAGGCTCAAGGGGTGTGACAATATTTCCAGACCCCCTGTGTTAGGATAATCTTAAGTGATATTAGACTGAAAATTATTCTGCACCATTGATGCTGCTGGACAGAAAGCACCGCAAAATGGTGAGATAACTAAAAAAATACGTAAAAACCCCATCCATAATAACTTTGAGTAAGGTTCGATTGTTTGGTAATTTTCTCCAAGATTCAATTCAAGCCGACTCAAACTTAAAAAAAAAAATGCTGAGATTTGGGTCAAATTTGACATCCATCATATCGAGAGCAAAACAGTTGTCTAAACTATGGTCTCGGACTATGCAGTGAAAGAAAAAAAGAATACTTACCCTATGTTTTTGTATATTTTGACTATTAGATTAGTTTCCAAGAGTATCCACTTCTGATCTATACGGAAGCTTCCCTCTTGCTTCCCACATTCAACATCTAACCCAACGATAGATCAACACAAATCATTATCCTTTGTAGTCTTCTTTTAATCTGTGCATATATACTTCATTATACTTAAAAACATAATAGAAAATAGTAAACAGTGGTATACTCAAGTCTCAAGCTGCCGAAATCTCAAAAATATCTGCAACGGCGCAATCTGTGTCTTAGATTTCTCTCGTAGAATTATACAAAAGGCTGGGATCTAGATCCCACAGGGCAGGGGGCTCACAGAGGTATAAGGCACACAGAGGCTGGCTATGGGATAGGTAACTAATCTATGTAATGAATGTGGTTCTCCTAGTGCGAATGTTCTAAAAAAGGGCGACTGCTGCATCTGTTTGCCAATTTTATTACATGAACATTGCAGAAAGATTTTACAGAGAACACACACAACAGTCATAAAAACATGGATTAAAACATGACGTGATTCTTGCGAAACACAGTCTTTTTAGCCCCGAGATTAGTGATTTAAAGGGGTTTTGTCACGAAATTAGTTCCTTACCTCTTATCGGCTCAGGAGAGAAGATTCACTCAGCATGCTGAGTCCCGGGGGAGAGGTAGGGGGGCTGAGAGAGAGCCAGGGAGTAGGGAGCGTCTGCAATGTTTACTCATAAAACATAACTTTTAATGTATAAAGAGTTATAAAATACGTACTAATGCAGACACAACAACCTCAAAATTACATTTACAAAAAAGTGAGAAAAGAATCACTCAAATAAATAAAGGCACACATGTGGGACCAAAAGGAAAAAATGTGTCCCTGCGTTCCTAATCATCCCCTGATGCGATCCCTTCTGGGATAGGACCTATAGGATAGTATTTAGAGTAAGTGTTTGCAGGGTCAGGCTCCTGCCAGGACCGCCCTTATTGGGGCGACTCTCCTGTTTGCATATTTAGATTAGGGCTTAATAGTTCCCTTTCCTAGAGCTTCATAGGGATACGTGTACACCCACTAGTCCCCCTGTCCCACATGTGTGACATATATTTAGAAAAGTGATCAAATACCCTTTTTGGAGGATCCCAAGTCAACATTACATCGTGGCAAAACCCCTTTAACCTACCTTTTTATGACCATTGTGTGTGTTCTATGTAAACTTTTGTGCAATGTTCATGTAAAAGAAAACTGACAAATATACGGAATAGTCACCTTTAAGCACTAGGAGAACCATATTCATTACATAGATCAGTAGAGAGCCCTACCCTGTGGGATTTAGATCCCAGCCTTTTGTATAATTTTACCCAGACTAGCAGGGAGAAGCCAGAACTCGGTCCAGAAAGGGACGCACATCTGTGCAGCGATTCAAGTAGCTTGAGAAAGGGGGTGGGTCATCTTCCGAAACGTCACACCGATGGTGGGTACCTTTCTGAACCGGGGTCTGGCTTCTCCTTGCTAGCCCAAAAGGAATTGATTGCACTACAGACTTAATGGACTGAGATTTCAACAGCGTGAGACTGGAGTATACTACCATTGACTATTTCCTATCATGCCTTTAAGTGTAATGAAGCATATATGCACAAATTCAATTAAGTCTAAGAAGGATAATGATATGTGTTGACCTATCGTTGTATTGAAAAAAGATGACGACACTATTTAAAGCTTGCACACATCAAAAAAACTAACAAATGAAAAGAAATTAAATATCTATCAAAATTCTTGATTGCGGCTCTTTTCAGGCTGTTTTATGCGTTTTTGACTATGGTGTCTTTGCAATAAAATGCAAACTTTTCACTAGAGTCAATATAAAAAGTGGAAAAACTGATGGCAGTAGACAGTATGTATTTTACGAGTAACTATTGTTTTATAGGAGGAGGATTGCAAATACTTACATTATGCAGTTGAACTCTGCTTTCTCCAAAGTTCTTTGCTTTTAATAACAAACTAGATGCATGGAGACTATAGTTTTTGCCATTTTGTGCATCTTTCAGCTGCTCCTGAATTATTTTCGTTTGTCTTCTAAATATAAAAGAGAGGAAATTAATTTAATTTTACTATGCACGCTGCACAAACAAACGCACGCTGATGTAATAGGCTTTACGATGACACACAAATAATAACTTTGTTGCACTACACTGTTAAGTTAAAGGGGTTTTCTCACCATGTTGTTTCACAGAGCCTGCTCAGGTTATCAGAGCCTGTTCAGGCTGTGAGCAGTACTACAGCTTCAGGATCATATTTCCTGTTGAGGCCGTGGGCAGTTCTACAGCTTCAGACTCCCACTTCCTGTTCAGGCTGTGGGCAGTTCTACAGCTTCAGATTCCCACATTCCTGTTCAGGCTGTGGGCGGTTCTACAGCTTTAGGCTCACACTTCCCGTTCAGGATGTGGGTGGTTCTCCAGCTTCAGGCTCCCACTTCCTGTTCAGGCTGTGGGCCGTACTACAGCTTCAGGATCACAGTTCCTGTTCAGGCTGTGGGCAGGTCTACAGCTTCAGGCTCCCACTTCCTGTTCAGGCTGTGGGCGGTTCTACAGCTTCAGATTCCCACATTCCTGTTCAGGTTGTGGGCGTTCTACAGATTTAGGCTCCCACTTCCTGTTCAGGCTGTGGGCTCTTCTACAGCTTTAGGCTCCCACTTCCTGCTCAGGTTGTGGGCGTTTCTACAGCTTCAGGCTCCCACTTCCTGTTGAGGCTGTGGGCAGTACTACAGCTTCAGGCTCCCACTTCCTGTTGAGGCTGTGGGCAGTTCTACAGCTTCAGGCTCCCACTTCCTGTTCAGGCTGTGGGCAGTTCTACAGCTTCAGGCTCCCACTTCCTGTTCAGGCTGTGGGCAGTTCTACAGCTTCAGGCTCCCACTTCCTGTTCAGGCTGTGGGCAGTTCTAAAGATTCAGGTTTCCACTTCCTGTTCAGGCTGTAGGTGGTTCAGCAGCAATGACTGACATTTTAGCTCTGTTATTCCTAGCTGAGCCCGTTAGAGGGACATTGGTGAGAGAACCACTTTTTTACAGCAGGGAAAAAGGTTACAGAGCTTTAAATGGTTAATGTTTGTCAGTAAGAAATATGAAACAAGCTCCTGTGCTTCTAAGACACAACAGAGTTATGTAACCAGCCAACCACTGCTGTAGAAGAGAGAGATGGTTGATAACCCTGGGAAGCTTGTGTACACAAGCAGGAGATAACTGCTCTAATTTTGAAAGAAAGCAAAATCAGAACAGCAATGTATTTAAATATGTAGGCAACTGTAAATCCAGCTAACCGATATGGTGAAGATACCCCTTTAAAGTTTGCTGCAGTGCAGACTGGAGTGTACTATGTCAAGTTAAAACAATGCATATAACAATATATTGAAAAAAATATGCAACTTTAGTTTTCAAAGTTTTCCCATCTTGTAACTTTAAATGGATGTGAGGCCAACGCACAGCTCAATACGAGCCAGCTTCAGAGAATGGGAAAGTGGACACACCTCTCAATTTATTTCTATGGGTTTTGTGAATATAGAAATATAGAATATAGGGTACAATTTCTTTGCTGGACTTGAAAACCTTAAAGGGGTTGTCTCACTACAGGGATTGCTGTTTTTTATGTTAAAGATCTTGCAAACACAAGTCACTTTGCTATATATGTTCATTAAGAATGTCCTACCTATTCCTAGATATCCCTTCTTGTATGGGCTGCATCAGCTCCTCAGGAAGCTATAGCTACAGACCTGTGTGATCTCTCCTGATAGGCTGCCAGCACTGGTTGCTATAGCTACAGACCTGTTCAATCTCTCCTGATAGGCTGCCAGCACTGGTTGCTATAGCTACAGACCTGTTTGATCTCTCCTGATAGGCTGCCAGCACTGGTTGCTATAGCTACAGACCTGTTTGATCTCTCCTGATAGGCTGTCAGCACTGGTTGCTATAGCTACAGACCTGTTTGATCTCTCCTGATAGGCTGCCAGCACTGGTTGCTATAGCTACAGACCTGGCTTCTACTGCAGCCTAGTAGAAGCCAGTAAACACGCCCCTGAATTCAAAATGAAACCAAGAAAACAAGACTGAGATAAGATGACTCAATGTAGTGAGACAACCCCTTTAAACGAATGGGGAGAATGGTGCAAGCATGACCATCATTCCATTCTCTAAGCCCGGCTCAAAGTAAGCTATGAGCCAAATTCAAAAGATGGGACAACCCTTTTTAAATTTTATTTTTCAATTGTAAATATTAAATTTAATATAAAACATTACAAATCTTTTGTGTCTGTAAATCAAATAAAAGTAAATATATAATAAAGAAGATTTCCTAAGTTGTATACGTCAAAAAGTAGATAACACAGTATTTAACAAGCTTATTACTTTGCACCATTTTGTGGTGACGCCCCACTTTTAGAAGTAAGTCAACGAAAGACCAGGGAGAGTCAATGAAATAGAGGAAGGTGGGTACACTGAAGATTTTTTTTTTTTTTTGTACAAGCAGCTTAGTACTGTATTTCAGTTATATATGAACCAAACAACCCTTAACAAAAATAATGTAAAGAAATAAAATGTGTTTAAAAATTTAAAAAAGCACCAGATTCAACAAGAAATGTAGTTTCATGAATAAAAAAAAGAATAAACTATGTTTTTGCCAATGTATTCCCATGCATTATGCAGAAAAGACTGACTGGTACCTATTAGGTCCTTCCTTATTGTGATAGTTACTGCAAAAACAATAGCTTGCTTGTTTTTCTATATTTTGAGCCAACCAGGTCAGTAGCAGACAAGATTCATGTACCAAGCCTTTAAGAAAAAGGCCCCACTACGTCTGCGGAGAGGTCTAGCGACAAGCAGCTCGCAGGACATGCTTTGCAAGCTTTCAGGAACATATTAGATTATTTATCTAAAAATTGAAGCACAATTTGTCCTGATAGACAAATTCCAAAACGCTTTGATCTATTAATCTGTTTTATTTAAATATTCAGCAAATGTGCAAATTGGATTTCGGAAGGCAAGAAGGAAATCGGCAAACAGAGATCAAGACCTTGGCAAATCGATCCCTCAAGGAAAATAGTTAACAACTTGACTATTAATTTTCATACTTCTCTTGATCAATGTGGAAATAATGGAAAGTATGATAGATACTGGAAATGCTTCTTAGTTGCACTATATAATATATCAGAATTAAATCTTTAGTGTTACACTTCAGTCTTGGGTCAAATTTGAAATTTAAAGGGGTTGTCTCACTACAAAGAATAGCTTTCAAAATGTAGGGGACACTAAATGAAGACGTTTTCCAAATATATTGTGTTGTTCATCTTTTTTTGTTAAGGAGCTACAAGTTATTTTATCACCTTCTGTGCTCTCTCTGGTTCCCCAAGTGACCGACCTGTGTACTCCTTCTCCCCTCCCTGCTGTTTGTTCTATCTGATAGCAGGGAGTGACGTCATCACACAGGTCGTGGCCGGCAGTGAGAGCTTGTGTGTGACATTTTGCAGATTGATATAATCTGCTCTTTTCCCTCTGGCTTCAGGTTCACATTTCCTGTGCAGGCTGTGGACATTCAAGCTCTTCTACCTCCTGCTCCTAGCTGTGCCTGTTAGTGATAAATTAGTAATGGAGGGGTTGTAAAAAACAAGGACACTGTCGAAGCAGGATGTCTGGCTATAAATGTGAGCTAACAAAGCTATATTTGTCATGAAAGGAAGATTCTGCTATCAGCTCACAGTCTGCACAAATGCATGTGAGTGACTCCTTATTTGATGTAAATACACAGCTATGTGCTATGCAGAATTGACAGGACAACACAAGGCTTCACTCTGGATATTAACTTTTAGAACTTAAGTTCTTTTCAGTAGAAAGAGAAGACAAGAGAGTGCTTGGCTAGTGACCTTAATCCCTCTTCTGTCTTATCAGTAGGACAGAGATTCTCAGACAGAAGTAATTAGGGAAGCTCGTGTAAACAAAGAGGAAATAATAACTTCTCCAACTCTGAAATGAAGCATACCGTATTTTTCGGACTATAAGACAAACTTTTTATTCCCCAACTTTAGGAGGAAAATGGTGGTACGTCTTAAAGTCCGAAAAATATGGTAGGTGCGGCTTAGGGTCCGGTGCATCTTAGGCCCCGTTCACACGACGGGTTTGGCCACGGGTTCGGCCGCAGCTTTCGCTGCAGTTCCCGCAGCCAATCCTCGTCCGACCCTCGCGTCTCCCGACGCGGGTTTGTGGCGTGGGCGCTGGGCGTGGTCTTGGCGCGGGCAGGGCGCGGCTTGCGGAGAGGGTTTGCCCCCATGCAAATTAATAGGCAGGGGGCAAACCGCGCCGTGAGCCGCGGACCAGCCGCGCACCACCCGCGGCGATGCCCGCGGCAACACCACGCGGCCGCCGCGCTGAGAACTCCCGCCCAAACCCGCGGCGTGTGAATATTAATGCGGTTTCCAATAGGAAACCATGTTAATAAAGTGGGCGCGATTTGGCTGCAGTTTTGGCAGCGGAAACCGCGTCGGAACTCGCGGCCAAATCCGTCGTGTGAACGGGGCCTTAAAGTCCGAAAAATATGGTAGGTGCGTCTTATGGTTCAGTGCGTCTTAAAGTCCGAATAATACGGTAATTACATCAGCAATTTATTTGGTAATAGTACTTATTTACCTCTGTCTACATGTTTAAAGTTCATCTATGTGGTGGTAATAACCTTTTAAACATTTCCCTACACATTTGTTCATAGGTTTAGCCCCATGTTGCATTTACAGTTTAATTGTTCGCTGTGCATGCAAAAGTTCAACGCCCATAGGCAAAGAATGTTAATGAACTCTCAAAGTGCTATAGAACAAAACCAAAGAACACATCTTACTTTGTCTTGCAGTAGAACACGGCACAAATCAAGCCCACAGACACAATGCCGAAGACGATGCAGGAGATTGACAGGATCTGCTGCTGGTACACCTCTTCACTCTCTGTAAGAAAAAAAAAAAAAAAAGCTGTTTTTTTTTTTTTTTTTTTTAAAACGGTGAATTGTTTTACAAAAAGAACATCAAACGGTTTTACTTCCTGTAATACCTTGAACGAGTAACAATCTGAAGAAGAAAAAAAATAAGCAGTAATAGGCATTCATTTCCATGTCTATGACTCGCGAAAGATGCAGGCTTGACTTGTTAAGAGCTGCCTTTATGTTTTAGAATATATGCGCAATTGCATTCTTTGTATGCAAATCACTTTAAAATTGCCAAGGAACGCTACGAGAATGAACAACCGCCGTGAGTCATTGTATAGCGTGGAAAGATAAAAGCACATTTTAGGCACCGTAACACAAAGATGACATACTATATCAGTCAACATGTCATCCCACATCACATATGATATTCAATCAATGGACACATTCTGTATGTGACCCATAATCTATGTGAGTGTTTGGAAAAAAGCTTCCATCTTGCTAATGTACTATACCATTATGTAAAGACATGCTTTTACAACAGTCAGGTAGATGGATAGATATGTCATCTAGTCAATCTATCTGATGGTACAGTATGTAGCATGTGCCTCCGGAGAGTAGGTTGTGCACCCTGGATATAGACATACATTTAAAGAATAACCAAATCACACCAATTTCTAGTTCAAGCTATTAAGCTGGTCACAGATTAGATGGCAAAGTATTACATGATGATAAATCACAGTCTGGAAAATGGATTACATTGTCTGTCTAGTGACAGACAGTGAAGCCTTCCTATAACTAGCTCTGATAAAGTAACGTTTCTCCTTAGGGATGCACCATATAGGTTTATGGAGACTTATAGACCATGCAATGCTCCATGGGAATTAAATTACGGTAATCAAATAAGCGCTATAATATTCAAATTAGCTCAATATTGAAAGAAGTTCTATAATATTCAAATACATGGTTTCAACGTAAAACGATAGTTCCAGAACAGGTTAATATTATTGGAAGTTGTTGAGGGACAAGAAATACCAACTATTCCCCAATAAACAATAGTAAGTCAATTAATGACCAGTTCTCGAGAGCTAATAATTGAAAAAATCAAAGCTCAAACAGAGATATCAGGGAAGTATTGTGGTCAAAAACCAAATCACTGGTTAAAGCATTAAAGGGGTTGTCTCACTACAAGGATCGCTGCTTTTTATGTTAAAGATCTTGCAAAAACAAGTCACTTTGCAATATATGTCCATTAACAGTGACCTACTTATTCCTAGATATACCCTCTTGTATGGGCTGCATCAGCTCCTCAGGTCGCTATAGCTACAGACCTGTTCTATCTCTCATGATAGGCTGCCAGCACTGGTTGCTATAGCTACACACCTGTTTGATCTCTCCTGATAGGCTGCCAATGCTGGTCACTATAGCTAAAGACCTGTTTCATCTCTCCTGATGGGATGCCAGCACTGGTTGCTATAGCTACAGACCCGTCCGACCTCTCTTGATAGACTGCTAGCACTGGTTGCTATAGCTACAGACCTGTTCAATCTCTCCTGATAGGCTGCCAGCACTGGTTGCTATAGCTACAGACCTGACTTCTACTGCAGTCTAGTGGAAGCCAGTAAACAGGCCCCTGAATTCAAAGTGAAACTAAGAAAACAGGACTGAGGTAAGATGAATCAATGTAGTGAGACAACCCCTTTAAGCCTTTCACAGATTAGATGGATAAGTATTAATTGATGGTAAATCACAGTTTGAAAACTGGATTAGACTGTAACTGGTGGTAGACATACTAACTAGCTCAGATGGGTAAAGTTTCGTCTGGGGACAACAAAGCTTAGTTTAATGGAGATGTAGAGGACATGCAATGCTCCATGGTAAATTACAATATTCAAATAGGCTCAATATTAGATAGATAATTTCAACATACAATGTATTTCTATTGCTCTACTGTATTGTTTTCCATTCTATTGTTCTGTAATATCCAATATTAATCTGTTCAGGAACTTTCAAATGATTCAACAAAAAAAATAACAAGTATTAAGTTAAAAAAAAAAAAAAAAAAATTTTGGGAAATGCTAACTGGATCAATAAAAGGTACAAACACATATCAGATTAGTCTAGTGGTCTATAACCCTACTCATACCAATTCCTGGTTAAACTATTAAGCCATTCACAGATTAGGTACCGAAATATTATATGATGATAAATCACAGTTTGGGAAATGGGATGGTCTCACTGGTGACTGACATTGTAAAATCTGTACAGGTGGGCAACATTTCTCCATGAAGGGCATCATCATATAGGTTTATGGAAACTTATAGGTCATACAATGCTCCATAGGAACTTACAGTATTCAAAAAATCTCTATAATATTCAAATAGAGTTATATGGATTCAACATACAATGGTAGTGCTAAACCGATTAATCCTGCTGTTCTGTTCGGTCAAAAATGACCGAATTTGAAATTCGATATTTTTTTAAATATTCATTATGCGGTTCTGAAACTTGTGGTTCATTGACTTTTCCTCATTTGAGGGGTTCTTACTAATAGCAGTTTTTATTTATTTATTTATTTTTTTCTTTATTTTTTGCTCCACGTCTTTTTTTTACACTTGTACTGTTCGGTCAAAAATGACCGATAGCCTTTTGTACTAATCTCCAGCCATTTTTTTTTTAAAAAAAAGGAATTATAATCTCATTTTGGTCGATATAGTTCATCTACTGCTATTTATTAATTTATTTAGGTCCTTTTGGTCCATGCAGAGTTACACATACATTCATTTTCAAATTATGATACTGTAGATGGATTCCTTTCCAGTATAGTTATGTGCTGATCTTATAGAAATGGTTCAATTCAGTTGTCAACCTTTCACATGGTAAATGACACAAAAAAAAAAAAAGTTTTTATTTCATTTTTCATTTGTTTATGAACAACCATGTTCACATACAGTATACTAATCCAAAATAAATTCAAATAAAACACTTAAATTAGTTAAAAATCCAGACTTCAATAGGCCCGGTCAAAAATGACCCGAACATTACATGTGTATAATAGAGCCGAAAAAAAACAGCAGGGTTAATCCTTTGTTTGCATTTCTATTACACTTGTCACTCAGCATAAAAATCTTAAAGAATAGTAAGTAATAAGTCCAGAAAAAGCCTATTCAGAAAAAAATAATAATTGGATAGAAAACAGGTCAAACCAGGGGCGTAGACACAGGGGGGGCAGCGGTAGCAGCCGCTACCTGGCCCTGCACCCTGAGGGGGCCCAAAAGCCCTTCTGTCACATAAGAAAACACCAGTACTGTAAATGGCGCATGGTAACTGGGGGGGGGGGCCCACTTCACTTTTTGCACTAGGGCCCAAGAGCTTTAAGTTACAGCCCATTCTGAAGAAGAACATAGACCAGAGAGCACCACCACTGCAATGGAGGAGGGGAGGAAGGCGAGTATAGGCTTTATTTGATTTTAATGGGGAACCAGGTGCTTTCTATAAATTTTTCTAGGAACTGGACAGACCCTTTAATGGGGTTGTCCAGCTCCGCTTCTTTAGCTTCTAATATGATACAGAATCTGTAAATAAATTAAAAGCCCATTGCTCATTTATATGAAAGTTGAATCCAGTGATTCATCTACTGGTCCCCATCACAAGGCCTTCTGTTATCTTTTTTCTGGTTGTGGCCAAATGGAACATTACCATGTCACCTCTAATGACAGAGCCCCTCGTTGTCATGTTGGAAATTTAAGGCTCCGAATAATGACATCAGGCAATGTAACATGACTGTTACAGCCAATCAAAGGGTGTGGTGATGAA
Organism: Phyllomedusa bahiana; assembly: GCA_025379985.1. Classification (NCBI taxonomy): domain Eukaryota; kingdom Metazoa; phylum Chordata; class Amphibia; order Anura; family Hylidae; genus Phyllomedusa; species Phyllomedusa bahiana. The sequence continues at coordinate 9,491 of JAODAL010026616.1, read as the reverse complement.
GTTCTGTTTGGCCACAGCAAGAAGAAAGACAACATAAAACTCAGGGAGAGGAACAGCAGATCCATCGCTAGAAAAACTTCAGCATAGAGGGAAGTATTGTTATTTTTAGATTTTCCTACAGGCTCTGCACCATAGCAGAAGTAAAATAAAGGTGAGTTGGACAACCCCTTTAAGGCATCAAATCATGCTGAAGTTATGGTAGCTTTGCTGTTTTCTTATACTCAATACTAGTATTGAGCAAACAGTAAAGTTCGAGTTCGATTAGAACCTCGAACTTTTGTGAGTTTGGGTCGAAGTTTTATTCCAACGCGAACTTTGAACCCCATTAAAGTTTATGGGAGAAGGTTCTGGTTAATTTTTATACCTATACAGGTGAGGAGAAACTGGAATTACCATCCATAACAGTAAACTGGATACGTGGTACAACTTAGTGGAGAAAATTAGGCTCTAAGAGTGAAAGAAAAAAAAATTGAGAGGCTAAAATACTTCATTCCTTTCAATGGCTAACTGAAAAGATGAGGACAGCTTGGAAGCAGGGGTGTAGCTATAGGAGGTGCAGTGGTAGCAGCTGTTATGGGGACCTGCAACCTGAGGGGGCCCAAAAGCCCCTTTAACACATAGGAGATTTGGAGACGGTGTGTTATACAATTACTGAACCCACAAAACTGCAAATACAGATCTTTTGGGCACTGTGTATGATTTATCAAATCAAAGCACTCTGCAAAATATATATCCATGTATATGAGAGTTAGGTGTTATGTGAGCCTGCAAATGTCATCAAACAACATCTTCTGGGTGTGGGAAAGATGCAGCCAGCAATACCAAACTCCCTAACTAGTGCTGTCTATGGAGAGGATAATGCTATCTAACTAAGAGCAGTCTGTACAGTACAGAGAGTGAGCTGAAAATGGCGTTCACAAGGCAATACAGTGAAATATATATAACATGGTCATGTGATTTTAGCAGCCAATGAGAGCCCTACACCTCAGTGATGACGTTTTTGACACTTCTCTGTGCTCTACGCTGATTGGATGTGCAGAAATGTGATTGGATGGCGGCAAAAGTGTAGAAAGATGATTGGATGGCGCCAAAAGTGCAGAAATGTGATTGGAAGGCCGCCAAAAGTGCAGAATACCGCTGAAAACGAAACCTAAAATGTCCAACTAGAACTTTACTCGAATGAACAGTACAATGTTCGGTTCGAGTTAAAAAAATTTGAGAAGTTCTACTAGAACTTAACTTTACTAGAACAGTTCAATCAACACTACTCAATTCTAAAGAGGCAAGTAAGATCCTGGGCCGTGACTTTTCTTACCTATAGAATCTAAGCAAGATTTCAAACCAGTTATTTATGGGAAATAACACATACAGTTTCCAGCATAGTTGGGTCTTTGGCATACAAAATACACTATATCTAATTCAATCCTTTAAAATTCAAATGGAGAATTGACTTAAGGCATTAAGATGCAAAATAACGAATGTAATCTAAACAAAACTGTTGGACAACTTCCAAATCAAGTATGTTGGTCTCAAGAGTAGCACAGTATGTTTTACCTAATCCGCTGTAATACATTAATAATCACCTTTTTAGGTCATTAAAATAATAAAAGCCCCCCGGCTATGAGCAGGTAGGAACAGAAAACAGAAAATGTATTTTGCTTCATCTAAGTTGTGTATAATGTGTAACTACTTTAAATATTACCAACATACGTGTAATTGTTTTTCAATTCTAAGCCATTTGGTTAATGTTCTGCTCAATTACTCCTACAGTAATTGTACTGCAGATTTATTCATATAACTGTGAAGGCTGTTTAAGGAGAAGTCCAATTATGGACATTATCCACTCTGTTCATATTCTCGACGAAAAGAAAGCAGTTTGCATTTTCCTCTTCTGCAAACTTTAAAAGGGATCTTCAAAAGTAAATGAGCAATTCAAACCTCCCACTTCAAGACTTTCTCCTGCTTCACCAGTTCTCTGGAATGCGCTACTCTAGTCAATCAGACTAACTTCTATAATTCACAGTTATAACTCCCGAACCCAACAGCCTATTTTAGACCTTAAAGGTATGTTCACACAATATACACTCACCGGCCACTTTATTAGGTACACCATGCTAGTAACGGGTTGGACCCCCTTTTGCCTTCAGAACTGCCTCAATTCTTCGTGGGATAGATTAAAAAAGGTGTTTGAACGATGCTCAATTGGTACCAAGGGGCCCAAAGAGTGCCAAGAAAATATTCCCCCCCACCATGACACCACCACCACCAGCCTGAACCGTTGATACAAGGCAGGATGGATCCATGCTTTCATGTTGTTGATGCCAAATTCTGACCCTACCATCCGAAAAGTCGCAGCAGAAATCGAGACTCATCAGACCAGGGAACGTTTTTTCCAATCTTCTACTGTCCAATTTCGATGAGCTGGGCAAATTGGAGCCTCAGTTTCCTGTTCTTACTGAAAAAGGGGTGGGACCCGGTGTGGTCTTCTGCTGCTGAAGCCCATCTGCCTCAAAGTTCGCCGTACTGTGCGTTCAGAGATGCTCTTCTGCCTACCTTGGTTGTAAAAGGGTGGCTATTTAGTCACTGTTGCCTTTCTACAGCTCGAACCAGTCTGCCCATTTTCCTTTGACCTCTGGCATCAACAAGGCATTTCGCCCACAGGACTGCCGCTCACTGGATGTTTTTTCTTTTTTTGGGCCATTCTCTGTAAACACTAGAGATGGTTGTGCGTGAAAATCCAAGGAGATCAGCAGTTTCTGAAATACTCAGACCAGCCCTTCTGGCACCAACAACCATGCCACGTTCCAAGGCACTCAAATCACCTTTCTTCCCCATACTGATGCTCGGTTTGAACTGCAGGAGATTGTCTTGAACCCTGTCTACATGCCTAAATGCACTGAGTTGCCGCCATGTGATTGGCTGATTAGAAATTAAGTGTTAACGAGCAGTTGGACAGGTGTACCTAATAAAGTGGCCGGTGAGTGTATTTTTAAGAGTAAATTTACTCTTTAACCCCTTAAGGACCCAGCGTTTTTTTTGGGTGACACGTTCGTTTTTCCCTCCTCGCCTTCCCAGAGCTATAACCTTTTTATTTTTCCACCTACATAGACACATGAGGGCTTTTATTTTGCGGGACAAGATGTACTTTCTAATGGTGTTATTCACTATACTATAGAATAAACTGGGAAACCGCAAAAAAATTCCGAGTGGGACAAATTGTGAAAAAAACTTATTTTCGCCATGTTTCTGGGTGTTTTGCTTTTACGGCGTTCAATCTTCAGTAAATATAATGTGTTATCTGTATTCTACAGGTTGTTACACATCTGGCAATACCAAACATGTAGGGTTTCCATTATGTTTTGGTACCGTAAAAAAATTACATACATGTTCTATTTTTGAAATTTGCGCCACGGCGCCATTTTGTGCGTTCAATAACTTTTTTTTACTAACACCTACCGACGTCAGTGAGGCGGCATTTTTTGTGGTCTGAAGTGTACATTTTATCGCTAGCAGATTGGAATGCATGCGACTTTTTTGATCATTTTTATTCCATTTTTTGAGTGACGTAAAATGACCAAAAAACGCAATTTTGGCGTTCGGAATTTTTTTTCTTCTACGGTGTTCAGCTTTACGGGATAATGATGTTTAATTTTTTTTTAAGATTGGGAAACTTTTTCGGACTCGGCGATACCAAAGGAGTGTAACTTTTTTATTATTTTAATGATTTTATTTCAACTTTTAATACTTTTTTTTGTACTTTAAAACTTTATTTTTTTACTGTAACATTTAGTCCCCCTATGGTGCTTGACCACTAGGGGGTGTGATTGTTAATACAGCCTAATGCATTGCATAGGTAATGCATTAGGGTGTACAAAGATGGCGGTTTCCCCACTTCCTGTCTACTGCCGGACTTGGGGCAAACCGGAAAATGAAATTGACGGGAGCCTTCACAGGGCTTCCCACCACCGTGTCCGGTCGTCGGATCGGCGCAGCATAGCTGCACTGATGCCGATGACCGTAACGATCGGTGCGCGGCACCTATCGTCATTCAGACGCCGCGGCCATCTTTGCCGCGGTGTCTGACGGCTTAAACAGCGCCAGCGGGCGGAGCCACCCACCGGCGCTGTTACTGCCGGGTGTTAGCGGCGATTAGCGGCAGAGCGATCCCCCTGCAAAGCCCCCCGCTAGCCAAAAGTACGCGCCACGAGTAATGAATGTCTATGGGGCAGGCGGGCTGCCGGCCCCCCAGCGCCGTGGGAGTACGTGCGTTTTAGCGCGAGCTCCCGAAAGACACGATGTACTGTGGCACGTACAGTACGCGCCGCAGTACATCGTGTGAACATACCCTAACGTCCATTTTGAATTCCTTGCGTTGACTTCTAAAGACCTTTGTCTAAATTCAGTTCCGCAAAGCATTTGACGGGATCTTTTGATGCGTTTCACCATTCCTCAACAAAGTATATTTTTGAAAGTTCGAGCTTTTGATTTAATGAGTAGATGCATATAATGTATAAAAAAAACACAAGCAAGGAGTCGGGCAAGTTGATTTTTTTTCTTTTTTTTTTTTTAGAGACTCTTAAAATGATTAGGTCATGTGCTTTATATTAAAATATTCTTCTACAAATTAAGTACATTTTGTTGAATAGGAATCTGACTGAACAGAAAAATTTTGTCGTTACGATTAAACCGATTACCATTTTTAATTTTTCAGTGTGTAAAGGGTCGACCCCGAGTTTTTGTGATTTTTGCTAATGAAAAGAGAAACCTAGTGATAAAGAACCAGGAAACCTCAAAGACCTTTTCAACAACCAGCTCATCTGCTCCCTCCTGGTGAGGTGCCAGTCGCTAAAAGCTTTCCTTGTAAACTAATCAATAATTTGAATCCCACAGGCAACAGGATTGGACTCGGAGATTTAATTGAGAGTGCACCTAAAGCTACAGAAACAGAATGGAAGGGGATTGAAACGTTCTATGTGCTGTGATCCGGGAGGCAGAAAGAGCAAAAATTCAGAGGTCGATTTTCTTGTATCTTTATTTTTTTACAGCTTTCCTTATGCAGGATTTATACTGTAATCATTATAAAGCTGATATTAATACAAAGTATGTGACACCAATTATAGTATTGATCTTTGTAATGATTTTTTTTTGTCACCTAAATGAAAATGTTGTGCATTTTTTTATGTCCTTGCACAGGCAAATCTCTGTTTACAGTATGGTGAGCATGCTTGTATGTTCTCCCTTAATTTTCACACTATAAAAACATACTAACCAATACATTTCATATTTAGACTATGAGGCCCAATAGGAACCGGAACAGTATTAAAGGGAATGTGTCATCAAATAATGAGTCATTGTTTAAGTCCCATTTTTATGTTGAACACATTTTTTAGGAATTTTTTTTTTTTCATATCACTTTCAATATTTTAACAATTAAGTCCTGCAAATTCCACTAGGACTAATAGCCTGACACTTTCTGTTCTGTACAGAAAGATTCTCAGTTGTCTGCTCATTATCAGAGGGTCAAACTGAAAGGAGACACCAATATTTTTTAATAATTCTTAAGTCTTGCAATTTTCACTTTGGCCACTAGGCCTTGTTTGCACTGCTTTATCAGCAGTCACAGAGATGCTTTACAGTAGCTTCATGCACATAGGAGACTTAAGACTGAGTCCCATTGACTTCTATAGGAGAGTTTTCTAGTCATGCTCTGTGACCTGGGAAGAAGTCACTGTCCAGGGAGGTGAAAGGGTGAACTGTGACTCTCTCCTCTTGTGACTGGTGGATCCTGTGTTATCTATTCACACTGGAGTCTCCGTTCAGTTTGACCCTCTATGTGCTGATAATGAGCAGACTACTGAGAATCTCTCTCTACAGAACAGGAAGTGTCAGTCGTTTATTAGGCCTAGTGGCCAAAGTGAAAACTGCAGGACTTAAGAATTATTAAAAAATATTGAAAGTGATATGGAAAATGTTAAAAAAATAACCAAATATTCTTAAAAAATGTGTTGAACATAAAAATTTAAGTTAAACAATAAGTCATTTTTGATGGCACATTCCCTTTAAGCAATAGAACTCTTTATACAGCATTGTCTAATATATTAACGCTTTATAGATAACTAATAAATTCAAATAATACACTGAAATCCTTCTTATTGCAGTGTCTTGTGCTTGTTAGCTCTACACTGTCAGGAGGAATAATATGCCCTGCCACTGGCAGCCATTGTGTAACTCGTTGCCACAACAAACTATCAGCACCTGGTTATATAATGATGCCACAAACGTGGTGGCAGAGGGTGTCACCACTCTTGGTCACTCCCCTAAAGCAAGTCACCTATCAATACTAATGTTGGAACAGCTAATAATAGAATAATATTGATATCTCTCTGTTTCGGTTCTTAAAGCGACCCTTTACTCCGTATGCCTTGCTTTCACATGTTATGCTGTCACATATGAAAGGTGGCTGAGGAGACATCTGGGACACTTTCAGCAACTGCAATTCTACAACCGAACGACACATGATACATATCCTGGCAGAAAGACCTTGATGAGTGGCAACCGTTTTGTGATGGTGCATCCCTGGTTCTGCGAGATAGTGTGCAAAGAAAGGTCCATGACATGTTTTTTTTATGGAGAAATGTATCTGGGATACACCAAGCTTAACCTGAACCCCATCAAGGAGTTACTGTGATCACGAAGTCTTGAAGATGACATATGTGAAAGCTTCCAGCCATGTTTCAAAATTTCAGAATTTCCGAGTCAAGTGAAAGCCAATATGGTAGAAAAATATATGCCATGTGCTAGGAGCCCTATCATAAACAGTATGGGTGTGATTTAGTTACATGGTTTGTAAGGCTAAAAAAATACATATGTCCATCCAGGTCAGCCTATTTGTCCTACAGTGCTGATCCAGAGGAAGGCAAAACCCCCAATGAGGTAGAAGCCAATTGTGCTCAAATCCTCCCCAACACCCTTTCCAATTCCCGGCACTGAAATCTTTTTTATTTTATTACACTGAAAAGTATCCAGACCCTTTCCAAAAACCGGTCACTATAACTTGTTATATTATTACAAAATGTCCCAACCCTTCCCAGAATCCCGGTCCTATAACTTTTTAATTATTAATCAAAAATGTATCCAACCTTTCCAGAATCCGGGTCACTAAACTTTTTTATTTTCATCAAAATGTTAAACCCCCTTCTGCAAAATCCGGTCCTATAACTTGTTGTATTATTACATTAAAAATTTCCAACCCTTTCCAGTACCGGGGTCACTATAATTGTTATTTATTACTCTAGAAATGTCTCCAGACCCTTCCCCAGAACCCCGGGTCCTATAACTTGTTAATTTTTACATCAAGAAATTCTCCAGCCCCTTTTCCCAAACCCAAAAGGGGTCACTATAACTTGTTTTTTTTTTCATCTAGAAATGTACCCAACCCTTCCCCATACCGGTCACTAAATTTTAATTATTACATTAAAATGTATCAGACCCTTCTCCAGAACCCTGGTCACTAGAACTTGTTATATTATTACATCTAGAAATGTACCCGGGACCCTTTCCAGAATCCCGGTCACTATAACTTGTTATATTTTACATTAGAAATTTTTCCCAGACCCTTCCCTCCAGAATCCTGGTCACTATAAATTGTTATATAATTACTTTAAAGAAATGTATCCAACCCTTTCCGATTCCTCACGTAATCTTTTTCTTTTTATTAACTAGAAAAGTACCCCAGACCCTCCCAAATTTCCCGGGTCACTGTAATTGTTTATTATTACATCAGAAAATTCCAGCCCCTTTCCCCCAAACCCTGGTCACTGAACTTGTTCATTTACATCTAGAAATGTCTCCAAACCCTTCCCCAAAATCCTGGTCACTATAACTTTTATATTATTACATCTAAAAGTACCAGACCCTTCTCCAGAATCCGGGCACATAACGTTTTCTTTATTACATTAGAAATTACCCAAACCCCCTTCTCCAAAAACCCGGGTCACTATAATTGTTATATATTACTCTAAAATTTTCCCAGACCCTTCCCCAGAATCCTTGGTCACTATAACTTGTTCTATTATTCATTTAAAATGTCCCCAAACCCTTCTCCAAACCCCTGGTACAAAAAATCGTTATATTATTCATCTAGAAATGTACCCAAACCCTTTTCTCCAGAATCCCGGGCACTATAATTTTTATATTATTACTCTAGAAATGTTCCAGCCCCTTTCTCCAAAACCCCGGGCACATTATTATTTATTATTACACTAAAATTATCCCAAACCTTTTTGAATTTGTTACTGAATTCCCTATACAACCCTTTGGGAAAGAGCTCACTTCTCACGCTTTTACAGTAAAAAAAATCCCTTTCTTTTTTTATGTAGAAATTTCGTTTTAAAGGGGAAGGATGCCCCCTTTTTTTGGAACATCCTGGGGATAATTAATCTTGGGAGAGATCTCATTTGACCTTTTATATATTTATACATATTTATTCTGTTCCCCCGAAGCCGTCTTTTCTCTAAACTAAACCCTAATCCCGCTCATCTTTCTGGATATTGTAGTCCACCCAGTCCTTTCATTTTTTTTGTTGCTGCCTTTGAACCTATTCCTTTTCCCATTATTCCAATCGTGGTCAAAATCCCACATGAGATATTATGGATGGTTTTGGCCACCAGTGCACAAGACAGACTTGATAGAGCTTGCTGTACTCATCGTATGCATCTATACCCCTTCTGTTGCAGCCCACAATCTTATTTTCCGATTTGAATTTCCAGGCTTGTGTGTGTTATTTACAGCTATTATTTTTCAAACACAATATGATGTCCTGACATGAAATGCAATATTCCTGCAGACTTCACAAAGTGCTTCAGCCATAACCCAAGAGCACAGATTAGAAGGATTAGGGGCCCTGGCCATCGCAGACCTACGATAAACCGTTTGCCCCATTTGCTAATTGCTCCCAATCTGTTTACTTAAAAAAATGCTCGAAATTATATTTGTATTGTAGAATTTACCTAATGCACTGGGGCCCGGGGACTCTCCAAGCACCTTGTGATATGGGGAGCAGCTGTCTGTGTTATACAGAAAGTGGATGCACCATATGTTTTTTAATGCACAATTGAGTTTTCTTGTTTTTGACTGTGTAGTTTGTCACCGTGAATAGTGATCAGGTGCAATATCTAATTACGCACTGTAAAATAAATTAGAATGAGGGCACCCGGGAGCTCATTATCTACATGGCTGTTCTCTTGTCCTTCTAAACTTGCTAAAATGAAGTTGTAGCACAAACATATACAAGGGCATACATAACATAAAAGCAATCTATACAACGTATAGACCCCCTGGAAGAGAGGGAAAAAGCCCTAGCCCTTCCATTACCTTCTATGAAATGTGTCTCAGACCTGACAGGATGGGACAAGGGTTTACCCACTTACTTACTCTAAGGGTTTTTTTTACAGTCTGATTACGGCGTAAAAGGGGGGGAGGATTTCGCCCCC